>VMKM01000655.1:5000-270602 GCA_008360985.2 Macquaria ambigua | reverse complement strand
AATGCATTCGGCACTGAGTTGAGGCCTTAATTTAGAAACCATATGTCCGCCCAAGAGTGACATGACAAGTGAAGTACTTCCCCAGGAGGTCTAAGAATGTAATGCTTTCAAGACACTCCCTAGTGAGCAGTCAGGGCACACAGTAACAACTTTCAAACAACCCCACAGCAGTGTCCTAAAATAAGTAATTTATTCAGCTGGATCCCTGTTGGCTTGTAATGAAACTCATATTGTTAAACAGTGGTTATGGCTCTGATATCATGTTTCCTCTCACCTTCCTTGTTCTCCAGGATGTTGGGAGCGAAGCCTCCCTCGTCTCCTACATTAGTGGCGTCCTTGCCATATTTCTCCTTGATGACATTCTTCAGGTTGTGGTAGACCTCAGCCCCAATACGCATGGCCTCCTTGAAGCTGCTGGCTCCCACAGGCAGGATCATAAACTCCTGCATGGCCAGCTTGTTGCCCGCATGGGAGCCGCCGTTGATGACGTTGAAAGCCTGAAAAGGGGGCAGAGAGGATCCGCTTTCAGCCTAATGGAATCACGACTGATAATAATGATTCTCTGGATCAAACATTAATGGTACATGTCTGTTAGGGCTATGAGCATTAAGAGTCTCTATAAAGCCTGCGGTACATGACTTAGGTAATTGCACTCTCATGCTCACAGGGACAGGGAGGATGACTTCAGGGTTGCCAGCCAGGTCAGCAATGTGGCGGTAGAGGGGAACGCCCTTCTCTGCTGCACCAGCCTTGCACACAGCCAGGGAGACGCCCAGGATGGCATTAGCACCAAACTTAGCTGAGGGAGGGTAGACACAAATATTTCAATACATTGTGTATATTGTGTTTAGTTCTTTCAAGACTGCATTTATGAAACATTATTGTCTTCTGACATCTATAATATTCACTGAGTATTTTCTGGGATAATTAAGCAAAAACCAATAACGCATGACCTTGAAATAATAAGGTTCTAGCTCACTTTTCTGTTGCATAAACACAATGTATGAGTGCTTGTTAATGTTTGTGTGGTATTTTTTATGCAATTATTTGAAAATAACAGGCCCCTTCTTTATTAATCTCAATGAATGTCGAAAATACAACTCAACGTGTTCGAAATCACTCCCTTGTTCACTCATTCACTACTCCTTATACAATAGACACTCAGTAGTTTACTCAATTGGGGGCAGTCAGTTGTGATTTCTGGCACTTATCAATCATCATCATTTTATGATATAGATTAAGATAACCAGAAGGGAATTCTTTTTTTTTAGGTCAATCCCGCAAATTAAATATCTGACAAATTAAGATTCTTTAGAAATCTGCAAAAGAAGTATTGTCATAAAACAAACAACAAATGTATCACTGACAAATTGATTTTTTATATATATATATATATATATATATATATATATATATATATAGATATACTTTGTAGAACATAAAGTAGCATCTTACACTTGTTTTCTGTGCCATCCATGTCCAGCATCAGCTTGTCGATCTTGCTCTGATCCACCACACTCACATCCTGGATTAGACATAACATGACAAGTTATAATGTACATTTGGAAGTAAAATAATGCACTGGGTTTAATTCTAATTCATTAGTTCAGAACAACACACCCCAATAGTGTTAGAATAATCACAGCATTTCAGAATTATACCACTGAAGCTCTGATAATGCAACGGTTTATAGATACTTATATCATTTTATATCATTTTTATAAATGCAAAAGTCAAAAAACAATCAGGTCAATGTAAAATACTGAGAGAGAGAATAACTGCTCAACATGTCAGTTTAATGCAGTGTCTTACCACTTGTTTTAAAATCATACAGACTGTCAGTACTGCTGCCAAAGTTAATAATATTTTTGAGTAATCATTTTCTGTTGAATTTTCAGGTTAGATAAATAATGAATTCAAGAAGCTGATCAGTTAATTTGAGGCTTTTGAAACTAGCACATAGTAATATTAGTCAAACAATAAATGGTCCTACCTTGCTAACCAGTGCAGGTGCAATTGTTTTATTGATATGATCAACAGCTTTTGAGACACCTGCAAGGGACAAGCAGACCATGACTGACCCAGACAGAAGAAGACCATGCAGAGCAGGCGGGACAGATGACCACAGAGCACCTCATCCAATCTTATGCGGATGTGTAAGTAATTTTGATGAGTAAAATATTATATAGCCATCTATGATTGTGCTCTTTATTATTATTTTTTTTTCTTTTTAGATCTGTGAACATCTGCCTGCCAAGGTTAGTTTCCAAAGGCAAATCCATTCTTCATGCTGCCTCTATGTAAAAAGAGTCATCCTGTTATTCCACACTTTATTTACCTGGTTACACAATGCAGGGGCCAAGAATTCATTTACATATTTAACTGCTCTTTTGACTCCTAACGGGGAGGAAGAAAGATGGAGAAAGTGGAAATGAAGAAAGAAGAGATGAGGACAGACAACAGAGCAGTGCTGAAATGACGTGAAGGATAGCAACAGAATAGAGGTAACCAGCAAGTTTAGAGGGGGAATCGATGCAAAGACGCCTTACCTTTGCCCATGTAGCGTGTTTTGTCATTGTCACGGAGCTCCAGAGCCTCATAGATGCCTGTAGAAGCACCGCTGGGCACTGCAGCCCTGAAAAGACCTTGGAGACACAGAGGATGTTTTGCAATTGTCATTTCCTGAAGTGCTGTGTCATGTCCAACAAGACGGCAAAGGACTGGCTGCAGTATGATGAATGTTGAAATGTAATTGTACCATATGAGCCATTACCATGACAATCAAAATGTCTGACTTTAAACTATGTGATTACTATGCGATATTTATACAGCACAGAATCTGCATACATGAACATGTCTGATGGAGCATTAAGTGCAGGAGGGGCTGATTTGTATTCAAGGAGCAACAGCAAGTAAAAGGCACTAGGCTAGCACACAGCTAAAGGCATGCACATTGTTATTCTGTCCAGAGAGAGAAATAAAGCATGTGTGGAGGAAGTATGTACTGGCTGTGCTGCAGAAAGCTGTGATGTAACAGGGGAAGACAGGCTGCCAACTGAGCATGTGCAGTGCATCTGTGGAAGCCACGCCCACACATGTAAGAGGATGGCCATTTTGGATTCACCCAAGGGAAGAGAAATTGGGGATGAGCAGAAATCTATTCAGTTTGCTCAGTGGAGCAGCAGGGATGGTGTGCGTCTGAGGGGATTTAGGGCTTAGGACAGGAGGACAGGCTGCTGTCTAGGCCATGAGTTCGGGCTTAACAAATCATCTGCATCAAGACATCACCTGGCTGCAGCTGGGGGATGCTGGCAACAGCCCATCAGGGTTTAAACAGGGATGTATTGCTATCATATTATATCTGCTTTATTATCTGGCCAAATACAATCAAAAGATTCATCCGTACTTTACTGAGATGGTCTTCACAGAGGCAGTGCATCAGCAAATTGCATATATAATTCAATACATTTCTATTTTGTACTAATAACCCCACCATGCAGATCATATAACAGTAACTCTAGATTAGCAGAGCTACTGAACTTACATCATTCTAAGAACATTTAGAATTAGAAACATTTCTAATATGCCTGTGACCGAGAGGCAAGCTGGTTACGTAACACAGCCAAACACAGTACAGTAATTATGACAGACGTGCTCTGGTTGCAGCACACTCGCTTTGGTCTATGGCTGACTTAAAGGGGAATCTTGTCAAAAAAAGAATAAAAGGTGCTATTTACAGTAAACTAGGGCACTTAGCAACTGTCCCGAACTGATGAAAAGACAACGGGGCTGCAGAAGAGGGCAGTAGTCAAGGCAGTAGTTGTTCCACTCACTTCCATGTCAGTGGTCATTCAGGTTGCTTCATTAACATTCTCAGGACATTTCATTGGGTTGAGCTATTCCTTTGTTTTAGCTCTCAGAAGAGAACAGCTCGCCAAAAAACTTCAATCACAGTCGGGCCATTAGTTAATTGAATAAATTGAGGTTTAGATGTTTTATGCTCTGGAGCTTCCTTATATAATATAGGGAGATTTTATTTACCCGACATCTCTACCTTGCATGCGATATCAAGGATTCAACTCAACTTTGCTAGAAGTACCGACTGTATGAGCTATCTGTACTCCCAAACAGGAACCATTACAGTAACAGAGTGCTGTAGAGGCAGTGTGATATTACAGGAGCTATTTTCACACATCCACCATCTGATCCGATCCACCCTGGGCCTGGAGCTGGCAACAGTGTAGGACAACAGAGCAGCCACACTGGCTTGACCATCCTAATCTACAACTTAACTAGTTTTCACCAGCTAATTGATTGGGCAAGATACACAGAAATGTATGAAACTTTGCCTCCAATATGATGTTCTTACTGCAGCATTACTGTAGGCGGCTAGCTAGATGTGCCATCCTTGACCACAATTTCTAAACTCACACAGTACATGCAAACGTGATATATATATATATATATATATATATATTAGCCATACAGTACCTTTCTTGGTGTACAGGTCAACCTCCACAGTGGGGTTGCCACGGGAGTCAAAAATCTCACGAGCGTGGATCTTCAGGATGGACATGGTTCTGGATCTGCAGATGAAGCGACAAGGAAGAGACATCAGTATAAAGCTCTTCCACAGACCAAGCAGACAGATGCAGGCTAGCGTGCACAGTCTGTTACTTACTGAATTAAAGCTTCCAGTCAAAACAGTGAGTTGGCAAAAACTGGAATGCTTCAATGACACACGCGCGGGGTAAAATGTAATCTAATTTATAGCTTGAGTTGGGAGACAGAGCAATAAACCATCTAATAGATTCTCTAATTAAACATATATATTAGCCGTGTACGCCACCTGAACCAACTGATGTGGGCTGGCCAGGATAGCGGAGATATTAGTCACAGAAAGGTGTGGGCGTGGCTTATGCAGCAAAAAAAAAAAAAAAATCTATGCAGGTCATTCAGTTTACTTAATATATCAGATTACAAAACTGAGTTGAGAGCACTACTGTCAAACAGTTAAGTAAGAACTCTTGATAACAATGGTCACTATAAGTAACAATAAGTGAATGACTTGGCAAAATACATGTTTGGCTTCTTTTTGTCCAAGTTAGACTGTACTGATACTGGTTAAAGGCCTGAGTAGTGGTCTAATCTCATGGAGCCGTCGTTATCTCTCCAAAATTCCAGTAGCGGAGGTCAGAGAAGGTTTTAAGCCAGACAGTCGGGCAGTGAGGCCTGCTGCACTATTGATTCTCATTTGTTTTATCTAACTTGCCCTGAATCCATGCACTAACTTGCTCATCTACCCACTCTGAATGCATGAGTGAACTTTGAGTACAGTCTGTAAAGCTCAGCTAGAGTGTGTGCCTACAGCAGAACCAATGGAAAATCCTCTGTCCTTAAAAGTCTGCGTGGAAACTTGCCACTGGCTACAGCCAAGAGGCAAAATCACCCAAACACCCAGACCCTGTCCTTTAGCTAAATGGAAATATTTCACAGTTTAATGGGGCTGGGTATTGAACCTCAATACTTTTTGATACAGACCGAAATGTGTCCCTGGCAAGAAGTACTGAAAACTGTCAAGTTGGCAAAGTTTGCTTTGAATGAATGGTTGGATTCATAAACGTAGTTATTCTTTGATCAGATAGTCCCTAATTTAAATACTTTATTTTTTTTAACCAAGTTTAGGCTGTTTTATCTAAGCAAAGTTCTTGTAGGACTGCTTGTGGTTAGACAACAGCTTCTTTTGTTAAAATGGATTTTATAGAAAAACATGTTAATATTTAACAAAGTAAGGTATCCAAAAAACTCAGAAATTTCAACTGATAACCACCCCGACTAAACTTCATCATGCCTACAACAATATATATATATATATATATATATATATATAAGAGTATATATATATATATATATTTACATATATATATATACACACACACACACACACACACACACACACATATATATATATGAGATGAAACGATTAGTCGATTAACCTGTTAACCGACAACTATAATCCATTAATCGTTTAAGCCCTTTTTTAAGCAAAAATGCCCAAAATCCCCAACTTCCAGCAATTGTGAGGACTCATATCCTCATGCAAGTGTTTTTCTTTTGAGATCATAAACTAAATATCTTTGGGTTTGGACTGTTGCTTACACAAATAAAGCTATTTGAAGCCGGCTTTAGGAAATTGTGATGTGTATATATCATGAAATAATATCAATGAAAATAATTGTTGTTTTTTTGATCATTGCAAAAGTGGAGAGCAAGGAGGTAAGCTGGCAGTACAAAATGGCAGCCCACAGATAAATAAATAATTAAGGATTGATACCTGATATGTGTGTATGCATGTTAGTTTGGCTTAATCCTCAATTAGGCTAGCAGCGAGCCATATCTGTGTATTAATAATCAGGTTAACGATTATTCATAGTAATAAACTTACAATCTAATAGCTGAGTGATTTGTTAAAAGTACAAGTATCTTCTGGAGGTTTGTCAAGTACAGTTTTGAGTATCCATCAGAAAAAAAAGACACACTTAAGCCCGTGTGACCTTGCTACATACAGTAATTTTCCTACAACCGGTGGACACACCCCCATGTCTGCTGCAAGCAACTGGTAGCTCACTCCCCGCATGAGCCAACATGTGTAGCCGATGACAGTGCCCGACATACCATCACATCAGTTGAATCAGGCTTTGAACAAAAAAGACACGAATCGCGGTTCTTTAACAAATGGAAGAGACTGCTGGAAGTTGGACTTGCAACTTGACGCCCTTTTCCCACACACACTGCAGTTCTAAATGGAGTGACATCTCGCCAGCTGACGGCCTGGTTTAAAAATAGACGGCGGGCTACAAACTACTCCATCCTGCAAGCCACAAAAACATCAATTGAGGAATTAACCAGCGTGTATATACATCGGTAATAAACAATCAAAGTATCCGTAAACTCAAGGACAAGACTTTGAGGTTATCGTCGAGGATGTGGAACACCATGTACACTTTAAACATACCTTATAAAAGAGGAAAGCAGTTTGTATTAATGTACAGTCTTAGAACAGACACTTTAAATCTTAATAGCTGTTGTTCAACCCAACATTTACATATAAAAAGCAGAAATGACGGCGTCAAAGTTACCTTTCCGGCCTAACTGTGTGCAAGGACGGTGCTGTATCTCTCGTGCGGGCAGGCAGAGAAGGCGCTCGTGACGCTTCGGGCTCGATGATAACTGGACGGAATCAGGAAGGAACGGGGCAACGGAGCAACGCCATTGGCTGGGACTGGCTCACGAGGCAGACGAGTTCGAGGAGGGATGCACGTTCACCATGAGGAGTCAGACTCACTTCACTTCCCGAATGAGGAAGAAGAGGATGCGGATTTTTTTTTAAATTTTATTTTAGCAAAAGCATCACTTTTAATAAACATAAAATATACACACACATAGAGAGAGCAAGAATGTTTTTATTTGAGGCGAATTGTGGGAGATGTAGTATTTGTTCGTGTGAGGATGAGATAGGCAGAATGCGGAAAGATGACGCATTATGAGTACGTGCAGAGAAGCAGGGATTTCCGATGCAGTGGTTCGTTGTTGGTCACGTCACTTGTGGTCACGTTTTTTGGCACTGACTTTTATTTTCACATCACGAATATTAAAAAGAATATGGCAATGGAAGAGGCGTGTGTTTTTTCCAACAAGATTCAACACCAAGTAGGCGGTGATGTCTAGACGTCTGGAGTAAAACTGGTTGAAAAATGAATAAAACCGTCGTTTCAACAGCACTTCAATAATTATATTCAACATGTAGTTAGGACCTGGCTCGCTTGATATAAAGTTATCTAGCTTTAGTGCTGTTGAAACAATAATGTAATCCAACAACTTTCACTTTTTGACTTAAGGCATCCCAGTTTTAGCCAAAATCTAGACGTCTTGTGACCTGCAAATCACCAAGTCACTGGAAAGGTTTTGTTAGATCAAAGGATCCTAGAGTAGGTTAAGCCTTTAAAGTGTTTTTGCTTGATACAACACCTTATTTTGGCTTACGTGTTTAAACATTCATTTATTTAAACTAAAAGTGTTTTATGTAGACCTATATAGGATTGTTCTCCCCTTCAGGGTATGAAAATGTAGAAGTACTTGAATTTGCACAATTATGTATTTTAAAGAGTGACTGCAACGGTACTTCATATGGAGACTGCAGTAATGAATCACAACGTGTGAGTGAATAGCGGGTTTCCCCCCACACAACTGACGTCTCATCATTACAGGACATGTATTTCATGCAGCTGCGCAGTGAGTGCAGCATCCATGGCAGAATCTTGTGTTTTGAGCATCCATGGCAGATCAGAGCTGCTGGAGCTACAGTGTGATGAAAGCCTGCTGCAGTGACCTTGAGACTTTGTCAGTGTTAAATCCAACTGCGCCATCTGCTGCCCGGACGCGCTCAGTAAAATGTCTGCAACAAGTGCCTCCAGCAGACATGTCCAAGATTGGGAGGAGTTCAACAAAACAGATGAATTTATTGATTCAGTATATTCATCCAATAAGTCATGAAGAAACAGTCTCAAAAACCCATCTCTAGTATTTTGTAGTGATTACTCCCCAGATTAACATTTACTTTTAGATAGATAGGTTCTTTATTGATCCCCCAGAGGGGAAATTGTTGTGTTGCAGCAGGTACAGAATAAGGTTAGCATAAATATAAAATGGAAATAAAAATAAATATTTACCTAACCTAAAATAGAATAAACCGAAGTTAAACAGTTAATAGAATATACAGTATATACTGTAGTATACAGTACAATAAACACTACAATATATGAGTGCTGTTGCAACTCAGTGAGGCATTGAACAGTCTGACTGCCGAAAGCAGGAAGTACCTCCTGTAGCGCTCCTTGTGGCATCTTATGATCAAGCGAGCACTGAAGGTGCTCTGCAGGTCCAGCACCATGTTGTGAGTGCAGCATTGTCCATCATAGAATGCAGTTTGGCCAGTGTCCTTGCTGCTGCCACCTCCTCCACGGTGCTGAGGTTCGCACCCAGCCAGCCTTCCTGATCAGTTTGTTCAGTCTGTTGGCCTCCCCTGCTTTAATCCCAGCACACCACGGCATAGAAGAGGGCACTGGCAACGACAGACTGGTAAAACGTGCAGCAGTGAGCTGCACACATCAAAGGACCTGAGCCGCCTGAGGAAGTAGAGCCTACTCTGACTCTTCTTGTACAGGGCCATGGTGTTACCAACCCACTCCAGCTTGTTGTCAAGGTGGACCCCCAGGTATTTGTAGGATCCGACTGTCTCCACATCCGTTCCACTGATGGAGACAGGAGACCACTGAACCTTACTCCACCTGAAGTCCACAACACGACTCAGTTCCTCTCTTTTCTGTGAGGAGGCACTGACTGTGTTCTTGAGAAAACTAACTGTGGTCATGACCCCTAGATAACTGGCACCCGCAGTCGAGGCGAGAAAGCTACAGTAATGGACTCTAGCTACGAACAAATTATTTGTAATAATTGTGTGACAGCACCTCCCTTACATGCTCACTTACTGTGTATAAGAAGTAGACACGGAAAGTATTTTTCTTGCTCTTTGCTGTGGAGACCACTGTGTCAAGGTTTGCCATTAGGCAGCAGGGAAAAGGACCCAAACGCAGACTGACGGCAGGCTGAGTGGTGCAGAGCGAGGATTTATTGACGCAAAAATAAACTTACAAAAACGCAGGGAAACTCTTAACACAGAGAGACGAACAACAACATCAACATGAACAACCACAATGACGCCACAGAGAACAAAAGGAGAGGACCGGTATATATAGGGGAGGAGATAACGAGGGAAACAGACACAGGTGAGTAACAAGACACAGGTGCAAGCAATCAAAACTGGCGGGAAAACAAAGACAGGAAATAAATAGCACACAAGAAAACAAGAACAGTAATTTCAAAATAAAACAGGAAACACAAGACCAAAAAACACACAAGTCCACACTAGAGTCCTTGGGATCATGACACACTGATCTCTGTATGCTTGGAGTTCATTTGCAAATGTCTTATTTAAATGAGTAAAACTTACAGAAGGACAGATCTTTGTATTTTGCCTTTCTTGATAAATGATTTCCACCACATGTACTTTCTGAATGAGCTGGTGAATTAAAGCACAGATATATTGGCAGCAATGGGGAAAGGCCAAAAATAAACTTTATGTATATTCATGTCTATCAGAAGATTTGTGATGAAACTATGATTTATGGACAGTGGTGGAAGAAGTATTCAGATAATTTACTTAAGTAAATGTAGCAATACCACATATACAAATGCTTATTTACAACTAAAAGCCCTGCATTTAAAATCTTAGTATTAGCAACAAAATGTATCGAATTCATTATTGTCATTATTTACACCTGTGTTTTTCCTACAGTGACACGTCAAAATGTTTTCTTTGAAAAAGGCCTATACGTGAATAAAAATGTGCCAGTGCTCTGTAAACCAGCAGCCTGCATAGCATGCACATGCATTTGGGGGCATAAATTGTGAGCAATAATTATTAATTTGATTGAACAATTACTAATTTATTATACCAAATAGCAATTCATGTGCACCAATTTTTACCTGCTGCTGTCTGTATAGCCCATTTAAGGACAGAGGACTTTGGAGGCGCTAGCAAAATATCTAAGCTCTTATCCAGCAGCTTTGCAGAGAACTAGACTACAAATTGAACCTCACATAGCTGCACACTTTTGCCTCCCATCACAGCTTGTTTGAGCAGGAAAACACTATGAGTACCTATATTTATTAGAAAGTGCCAGCACTGAGGAATAAGAAAAGGTGCTCAGTTGGACAGAAATCTAAAATCTAGCACTGGTCCTAGAGAACATTACTGGGTACCATTTTCTAATAATGGCAATCCATTATTTTCTAATAACGGATTGCCAGGTTGTGAAAATGCCTCTGATTGGTGTTTAGGCTCCTCCAGCATGACACTTTTATCAGAAAGACTACTCCACTGGACCATTTGACCTTCAGGAAAACAGCTGCAGAGCATCTGGACCAAAATGAAATAACAACCTTTTTGACTTATTTTACATTTGAAACTGCAGAACTGAAGGTTTATTAGAGAGACAGCCCACAGGTGCCCCGTTAGCCTAAAGGTTTGAGGCGTATACCAGATAACTTCAACATCAACAGTTCATATCCTGGCCGGGGGGCCTTTGTTGCATGTTACTTTTCTCTTCCCATATTTCCTGTCTCTCTCTTCTGCCTGTTAAATAAGAAATGGTAAATGGACTTCACTTGTATAGCGCTTTGCAACCCAAAGCACTTTACAGATTGGTCTCATTCACCCATTCACACACCGATGGCGACCAAGCTTGCATGCAAGCATGCTGCTGGCCTCCATTGGGAGCAACTTAGGGTTCAGTGTCTTTCCCAAGGCCACTTCAACACGTGGACAGGAGGAGCCAGGGATCGAACTGCCAACCCTGCAATTAATGGACAACCCGCTCTACCTCCTGAGCCACAGCCGCCCAAGCAAAATGCCAAAAACAAAACAAAAAATCTTAAACAAAAAGAAAGACTTTTTTTACTGACTTACTAATATTTATAATTTGATAACTTATTAGAAAGTGAGAAACTCATGACCCTTTATTAATAATTGATTAACTGATTCGCTAGCCTCATTCTACTGCATATTTTTGAGGAACTGGCTAAATATGAGCTCCTCCCTCTATGAGTCTACACCTAAAATCTATGTGCGAGTCAAACATATGGATGTATGGTATTCAGACCGTGACTTTAATTCTTCAGAGAAAGCCTTTTCATACAGTTTGTCCTCATAAAAATGCCATTGCCTCTGCTAAGCTGCCCTAAAGGTAAGACTAATTTGCTCCAGTGGAGCCTCTCAGTGACTCAGACTGAAGTTGTCCTGGGCAGATTCCAGGTGTGAACGTGGGCAACTGTGCGAGCAGGGAGTTCCTGGAAAGAGCCTTCATGCTCAGTGGAAAAAATTTAAATAAAGACTTAAAACCCATCAATTCTTTCTATTCTGTGCATGTCCTGATCCAGACAGCTCAACCAACAACCAGTATGTTTTAATGCGTACAAACTAACTTGGGCCACTGTGAATAACCAGATAAAAAAAAGATTTTTTTTTCTTCACACAGCCACATGTTCCAAGTAACACAACTTCCCCAGTTAGCTGAGTTTGCATGGTTTGTGTGGTAAGTTAATGTCTGGGAGGGAACTTCTTATTATCACCCCATGCATAAGCAAAATGACAAGGTTAATTTTTTATCACTTTGTCTTATTTGTACAGCGCCTTAAATCAAGCTATATTACACACAGTTTCAGTTGCACCATCAAAGCCATTTGACTGTCACACATATTTAAAGTTTTTTGCATCCTGCTCACTCTAGGACCTTTTTGGTGCGGACGCAAAATTTACAGTCAGTAAATACAAAAAAAAATGTAGTGTGATGTCAGAAATAGTGACCCAGGATTTTAACTTAGAAATATAAATAATAACATAAACTTAAAAAACAAATACTGCACTTGAATAAGGGTGATTCGGGTTAAAAGGCATAAAGTGTCAAGACAGCTGGTAACCACAAAATAACAAAAGAATTCACAGCTGATAGTAAAAGATACTGAGGTGTTGCAGATGAAGGATGTGTGTAAAGTGATGCAAAAACATCAGCTATCAGCTGTTAACAGTTAAACACATAGTAAGTAAGTAAGTAAAGTTTATTTAGTATAGCACCTTTCACAGAGTAAGATCACAAAGTGCTTCACAAAAGTACAAAATAAGACAATAGCAACAATAAAAAGAAACAAGCAATAAAACATAGGCAACCAGACCTTAAAAACACCATCAACCAATTCATACAGCACCAGACTATACAAAGGCCAGGTTAAATAAATACGTCTTCAGCTGTTTTTTAAAGGCATCAACAGAGACCGCAGATCGTATGTCTATAGGGAGGGCGTTCCACAATGTTGGAGCCACCGCTTCAAACGCACGATCACCTTTTGTTTTTAGCCGGGCACGAGGAACAACCAGTAAGCCCTTGTCAGAAGACCTCAGTGACCTACTGGTGGTGTAAGGATGGAGCAGGTCAGAGACCATGCAGGGCTCTATACGTAAAAACAAGAACCTTAAAATGAATCCGGAACTTGATGGGAAGCCAGTGTAGGGAAGATAAAATGGGTGTGATATGAATTGTCCTGCTGGACCGGGTCAACAGCCTTGCAGCAGCGTTCTGGACCATTTGAAGACGATCCAGAGACGATTTGCTGAGGCAGGTGAAAATGGAATTGCAGTAGTCTAGCCGGGATGATATAAAAGCATGAATGATCATCTCTAGCTCAGCTTGAGATACAATGGACTTGAGTTTGGCAATGTACAAAGCATTGGCAAAGCACAATGAAACTCTTCACTATCTCCAGTATGTGTTTGTATGTGTGTACGTGTTTGTTTATGCAGACTACAGACAAACTGTAGTCGGGTAGTGGTGGAAGCTGCTGTGTATACTGGATGAAAAGTCAAGGTACTGGGAGTCATATGGTTTGAATTGGCCTGTTAACTGCATTGCCATCACACATCATCAAAACTAGCTTGTTAACTAGTAGGTTCTTGAGCTGTTTTTCCAACAGGGTACTGGGAGAAAGCGGAAAAAAGAGACCGTCATTGTAATAAATTCTCATATGACTCGTAAAATGTAAGAAGACACTGTAAAGTTCAAATTCAGGATCCCTGTGATGAGGTGTCATATATCAAGAAGTTGAGCAGCCGCCTGTAGTAAATTTTATCCCATACTTGAGCAGTTGCACTCAAGAAAAATCTAGTTTTATTAACTTTCTAATGACAGAACCTAGCTTTTGTTTTGCTTATTTGTTAAACTGGTTGTTTAAAGTCTCATCTTGACCCTGTACATACAATCTGCAGCTGAAACATATATGTCAAGCTCACCACATGTGGGCTTGAAATTACTAGGCTTGCTCTTGGCTGGTACAATTACATCATTAAAGTCCAACAAGCCCTTAAAAACTGTGATTGTCCTCAAGACAAAGATAAACCTAGTGATTTACTGAGGAAGAACACAGCTTTAGTTCATTTCTAAGTGCTGGTGTGCGCAAGTTAAGCGCTGAGGGGCATCAAATCTGTGGCTTCTTAATGATCTCAGACTTAGTAGTAGAAAACGCTCCCCTGTCACTTCACCCGTGAAGGTCAGTTGTGTTTTCTCCACCTGGGCTTGTTTAAAACAGTTTTTTATCAGCCTTTAGGTGTTGATAGCCAAACACAAAAAACAACTGGTATCAATCAAGTGCAGGCCGCAGAGAGGCTGTAACTCTAGTCCAGAGAGGAAGGATATGAGTGGAACAATGAGTGGACAGTCTTAAATCAAGGTAAGCCCTTTGATCACTTCGTAATTCAATCAGTTCTTTGTACACAAGCAGGCACAAACACACACATACTCACATGAGATTTGTATTACTATATTTACGAGGACTCTCTTTGACTAAATCAATTTTTTAATTCCAAACTTATTTTACCTTGGACTCTAGTGCGCTGGCCAAATTCCAATCATAAAATATGTCATACCTAACCCTAATTCCAATTTTAACCCTTAATTAAAGAAATAGTTCAACATTTTGGGAAATACGCTTCTTCGCTTTCCCGCCGAGAGTTAGATGAGAAGATCGATACCGCTCTCATGTCTGTGCGGTAAATATGAAGCGACAGCCGGCAAGCCAGTTAGCTTAGCTTAGCATAAAGACTGGAAACAGGGGGAAACAGCTAGCCCAGCTCTGTATAAAGGCAACAAAATCTGCCTACCGGCACCTCTAAAGTTCACTTGCTAACATATTTGATCTTGTTTGTTTATGCTGCAGTTTTATGGGGGGGGGGGGGTTTATGTGCTGGCTTGTTTCTTGGCAGAGCACAGTGAATTCCAGGAGTCTCTGTTGTTCGCCTGACAACCTCACGGTGGAAGACGCTCCCAGCCAAGAAATACCAGTAGTATAACCCCCTAAGCCTATAACCCCCAGTAAAACTGCAACTTGTCCTTTTTACACTTCGTTTTTTTGTACGGATTAAACAAACTACATACAGTGTGTTAATTAGTGAGCTGTTTGCTGTCTTTATGCTATATTAAGCCTTATCAGTCAGAGAGTGTTATCAGTCTTCTCATCCAATTCTCGGCAAGAAAGTGAATAAGCATATTTCCCAAAATTTAGAACTTTTTTTTTTTTTTTTTTAAATCCTGACCAAGATTTTATTCTAACAGTAAAACAGTCCGTTCACTTTGCCCTATTTGCTCCTCACAGGCAAACTGCACCTTTACACATCCCAGAGTTGAACAGCTCTGGCATTTAGGGTTGAGGTGTTGGACATGTTGCGACTAGCGTGCACCAACAGGTGATACAGGACATGATATCCTATCATTTACTACCATGTTTTTTATTCACAGAAGTGTTTTGTATCAGAAGCCATCTGCATTTTTACTGCGAATTACTTGCTGACTTACCCACCAAAGTGACAGTGGCATGAATGTGTTGTACCATGGTTTCCTGTGAAGACTGATAAGTTCTGTTAAACTTCCCAAATGACAAGTTAGTCAGCAATTGCTTCAAAGGTTGTAAGAAAGTGCCAGACAAAGTTAAAACCATAAGTAAAATGAGAGCATTAAAATATATGTTAGATACTGAGCTATGACTGTGATGCTGCACAGAAAGGCAACAGGATATATAAGATAAGATTTGGTCTTCATGTCCTTGTGTTTATATATATTTATTTTATATCTCCTTGTGTTCATATATTTTTGATGATATATAAAGTCAAATATGAGACTTTAACTTTTGTCCTCAAATGCAGCCTTAATTTGGAGCAGAATAACCTGCAGACAATGACACGTTTTATCACGCTATAAGAGATCAAATGAGATACAGCTAAGAGTCACATACTCGGTAAGAGCTGTTTTCCTGTCACTTTGGGGCTGCTGGGAAGAGCTCTGGGCGTTTTCAGCAGAGGTTTCAACACCTCCCTTCACTCGCAGTTTAAATCTAGAGAGAAAATCTCTGTGAGGCGTCAGTGTCCTGCGTGAAGGAACAGAGACGCAGCGATGGAGTTTTACCCTGTGTTTGTCTCCGCTATTTTGGTCTGTGTTGCCAGTGATGGGATTCCTAAGGATGGAATACATTGGACATACACAGGTAGGTTTTTTTTTATTTCGTATGAATTTAAAAAAAATCAACTGTCATGCTTAATTTAAACACCAAAAGTGACAGAATTTAATTGGATGCAAATATGTTTGATGCGTAAAACGTGCGCCTATCCAATGCGTATTTGTTTTGGTATAAGACAAAGAAGCAGCAAATAACATGCACTTTTTCCAAGTTGGTTAAATATTCTTAGGCTATTATTATTATTCGACATTCACCCGAGGCATTTGGGTGACGCGCGCTGCATTGGGCACATACCTCGGATAACTGCTGTCAGACTCTGGTTACATCAGGAGCGTGTGAAGACAGTCATAGAAACAAATTATTAGGTGTAGCCTATACAGAGTGGCAGTAGAAAATAAACTGGGAGTGAATACTAGGAAATACACATCAGCTGCAGAAGTATCCAGTTGAGCAAGTCGTGTGAGTGCCAGTAGGCTACAACCGACAACCTGTGACGTGTTTTAATACTTCACAAACACGTGCCAATAGTTCTAACCTTGCAATTCTTTACAATGTGATAATATCTTTCGGTCCTTGGTTTTCTTCACACAGAGGGAGCTTTGGACCAGATGCACTGGCCATCCCAGTACCCTGCATGTGGCGGTAAGAAGCAGTCCCCAATTGACATCCAGCGGCGCAGCGTGAGACACAACCCAGACATGTTACAGCTGGAGCTCAGCGGATATGATGCTCAGAAAGGGAATTTCCTCATGTCCAACAACGGGCACTCGGGTAAGAGAAGCCCGCATGAAGAAAAAGTAGCCGATGAATTACTCAGCCTCAACATTAACTCGCGGTTAAAGGACCATGCCACTGTTTTTGCTGTTCTAGAGAAAAAAAACTAGGAATTTCACATTTTGGAAAGTATATTTCCTACTTTTCAGGCAGCCATTGGTTTCCATTAATTTCCCATGGTATAAAACTCAATTAGCACATTCTCAAAATGTTCTTGAGCTGTGTAATCCATTACAGTGAAAATTAAGTCTGCCCCCCCCCCCACCAATATTGTTGCATGCTATTTGCAGACTTGCACTGCATTACTTCACATCAGTAACATGAGTTTGACAGAAATTTTTGCAGATTGTATGTTCACTGTGGTCGACTACACAACTCAAACAAGTCTTACGGGTTTCTGATTTTCTTGCAGAAATAAATTATGGAAATCAATGGCTGCCTGTCAGTCAGGAAAACACATTACACAATCTGAGACATTGTAACAGTTATGTACAGTATTCATGATTTGCATGGTGCCTCTTTTGTGTTTTGTTTAAATAAAACACTTAAATACCTCAATGTCTTTATGTTTCCATCAGTTCAAATTGACCTGCCTCCCACTATGATAATCACCAAAGGCCTCCCAGGAAAATACACAGCTGTCCAGATGCACCTGCACTGGGGCGGCTGGGACCTGGAGGCCAGCGGAGCGGAGCACACCATAGACGGCATCCGTTACATGGCAGAGGTTTGCTTAAATTTGAAAAAGAAAAAAGAGTTTAAAAATGAAAGTTTGCCTTGATAAAGCAAGACAGGGTAGAAACTAACTATGCCACACACGCTGGTGCACCACTGCAGTTATGACAAGCCTTTAATACACAATGCAAACATCTTCTGTACATTAAAGCCCACACTTAATGAAACAGAGGCAGTTTCTATGTACAAACCTGTGCAGCTAAATGCTTAAGTGAACATGAGTTACAACTAATCCCTAAAACTGCTTTTGTACAGAAACTATTACATTGCCTCAGTTCACTCCCACAGGGTACAACAGGTAATTGTTGTGACAGGCCATCAACGTATGTAGTGCTTGGATTGCATCAAGAAGGAAACCAGATCTACCTTTTAATCTGAAAACAGATGCTTGCCCTCTTCTCTGACTCCTTTTCTGAGAAATAAACACCTTTCTTTTCTTCTGAATTTTTTCCCGCTAATGTATCTCTTTGCTGCCTACGAGCCAACCAGTTTGCTCGTTCTTTGACTTAAGATTTGAACTGAATTTAAAATGAATATACTTTTTTGTTATTTGATGATCTATCTGCCTTTCAGTAGAGATTTTTCCATTTCAAAAGCAGGTGGTTGGGCATATTTTGGCACCTAACCTGTTCTGCATTTCCACCTTGTCTTTCAGCTCCATGTCGTCCATTATAACTCTGACAGGTACAAGAGCTTTACTGAAGCCAGAGATAAACCAGACGGGCTGGCAGTACTCGCCTTTTTCTATGATGTACGTAAGCGACAAATTCTTTTGTTCCCTTTCCTCTATGTTCTGCTTTTTCTGACCACCAGGTTGTTCAACATCTACACAGGATGCCAGCACCATTTCTGAAATATGACCACCAGTTCTGCTATAGGAAGTTTACAAAAAAAATAGTCTCTGTAGTGAAAAAAATATCATTTGCGAAATCACCCAGTGCCCTTTGAAGTGTATGATACTTTGTTTTTCGGTCATCCTGCTGGGTTGAAAGGGTCTATTGAGTGTTCATTTGCATGCCGACATATTGAATGAGTGCTTGTTCCCAGAGGAATGCTCTGAATCTCAGGCAGTCAGCGGCTCTCAGCTGTGAGAGGTCATCGCTGCAGCAACACCACTGCTGGCATCTGCCGTGATAGCAGCGCAGAGTGGCTGAGAGTTAGTGCTATTTGGACAAACTCATTTAGTAACAAATGATTAAGATTCGTTGGCGTGGAACATTAAAAGGATAATTCCAGTTTATTACAACTTGGGTTTTATTTTCATAGTTTTTGCCATCCTTCCCATCAGTAATAATAAGATTGTATTCACCAAGTTCACACACAACCCTCACATCAACACAAGAACAACCTTTGTTTAGTTTCAACTCATAGTCAAACCCAAGTTGTGTCAACCTTGTCAAGTCACCCATTGTGTTACATTCTGTCTTGTTTCACCTATTAGGTCTTGTCTCACTAACAATAGTATTTTTTCAAAAAAATAAATAAATAAATACTGTTTCTACACCAATGCAGGTAGTAATACTTTTATACGTGTATGTTAACTGTTCTTGCAATAAGGTGGCACAGCAGCATTAATAGGCGTATTTATATGCATTCATTCACATTTATAGTTTCAAAAGGTTTTCACACATATTTCAACCCAAGAAATAAAGTGACACCACTCAGTCTTAGAAAAAATAACAAGCTGAGCTCAACATTCAAATTCAATTCTTCTGTTTTGACTGAACCTTTAAGATTTAAGTTTAACTCAGCTTGGGTTTACTTTCAGGACGGGCATTTTGAGAACACCTACTACAGTGACTTCATCTCCAACCTGGCCAGAATCAAGTATGCAGGTGAGTTACTGCGCACAGAAATATGTATAGCTGTCCTTGAATCGAGTGTTTGGGTCTAATGTGACTTTAACGTGATCCTGACAGGTCAGACCATGAACATATCGAACCTCGACGTGCGCTCCATGCTCCCCGAGAACCTCAACCATTTCTTCAGATACCAGGGCTCCCTCACCACTCCACCCTGCTACGAGAGCATCCTCTGGACTGTGTTTGATACACCCATCACTCTCTCACATAACCAGGTACAGCAGACAGGAAAGGACTTTGTCCCAAAATTAAAAAAAAAAAAAAAAAGGTCTGTGTTCGTAATATTACAGGTGTTAAAAAAGTATCAACTATTCTGTCATTTATAGAACCTTGCAGTCTCCTTTTGAAGGAAACCGTCTTATTTTGAATATTATGAGGTGCAATGTCATCAGTTTGTCTTCTTCTCTGTTGTGCTCAGATCAGGAAACTGGAGAGTACTCTGATGGACATTCACAACAAGACCATATGGAATGACTACCGCATCGCTCAACCTCTCAACGACCGTGTGGTGGAGTCTTCTTTCTTGCCACGCCTCGGGAAAGGAAGTATGTAGCGTGTTGTGACATTGTGATTACACAAGTCAGTTTATTCCTCAGAATTGACATGAGGCCTGAGTCTAACCCTCGTCATTTCCGCTCCCCTTTTGTCTTGTCAGCATTTTGTCGGCAAGATGAAATTGAATCCAAGCTCCAGAAGATTGAGGGTCTGATAACGTCTCTTGGAAAGCATATGCATTCAGGTGAGCTGAGTCATAAAAACTGCTAAAGGTGGCTAGACGTGAAATTAAAGTGCCCATATTTACTCTGCAACGTTTGTCTCTTTCTTAATTATTCCCTCAAGGTGGACCTCTCACCTCAAGGCCTACCGGATACGGTGAGTCCTTTGTTTACATTTTGGTTGAATTTGAGATCGAACTGTGATTTGTGAGTGTGGATGATTAAAGGGAGATGGATATTTCTCGTTCTCCAGTCTTGATTCTAGTTTTTCTTATTTTTCTCAGAACCTCGTGCTCTGTTTCCTCTGGTGCTCAACTTCCAGGAGAAAAATGCGGGTAGTTATGCTTTGGCCCGCCTCGGCCATCCCATGGACCTGGCCTCCTTCACTGCCTGCATGCACGTCCTGCCCCAGGCTGAGGGGGTCCACACTGTCATCTCCTACTCCAGTAACGGCAACGACAACGAGCTGATGATCTCCATCAGTGAAGACAGAGATGCAAGAGAGATGGGCCTCTGGATTGGCAACGAGTTCGTCAACCTGCCGCACAACTTCAAGTCCCACGGCTGGGCCAACTACTGCATCACCTGGTCGTCTCACACTGGCGGCGCGGAGCTGTGGATCAACGGCATGGTGGGCGAGCAGCGGTACCTGAGAAGCGGTTACACAATCAGCCACGGCGGTGTGTTCATCCTGGGCAAAGACCAAGATGGATTACTGGGTATCTCTAATGCAGATGCCTTTGTGGGTACGATGACTGATGTCAACGTGTGGGACTACGTGCTGACCACAGCAGAGATCCGGGGCCAGATGTCATGTGAGAGGAACAGCACCGTGGTGGGAAATGTGTTCAGCTGGGGAACCACCAAACTTAGTCTGTATGGAGGGGTGCAGCTGGACAGTCAGTACAGATGCTGAAGAGGCTCAGCTGCTTCTGTTTGCATGAGCTTTAAAATGCTGCAATAAACCAAAATATCACTGCTGATGGTGGGAATTTAAAATGTGTATGGCATATGTAATGAACGATAAAATGTCTTTCAGGCTCCTGTAAGTCAATATTTAATGCAAACTGTATCTTATAGCTTCAGCCATGTTTTGTATTCATATCTTTGCATTATTAATAAAGGCTTACAAGTGACTTGTTGGTTTGTTTAATGACTCAAGCACCCATTCACATCTCTAAGGCTGCGTGTAGTGCACACATCAAGTTTGACAGTATTTTTAGGCAGCACTGAATTGCACAACGATCTTTTATTTTTTCCAATAGTAGCCACAAACAAACTATACAAAAAGCGATTGTGTAAAGATTTCTTGTAAAATAAAAAACAGAGGTAAATTAAAACATTCCCAGTCCATTACAATACCCCCAAGAGCGAAGACTTCCTCTCCTCTGAATGCTCTCATTTTTCTTCAGAACGCCGTGACCCTCACCGCTTCCTCCAGACTTTCTTTGCTGTCTTTCAGTGGCACATCCCCATCACCCAGTTTGATCTCCACTTTGTTCCGTTTGGCGAACATCTGGCAGATCTCCAGGAAGGTCTTGTTCTTGGTCTCTGGGACCACCAGCCAGATGTAGACCAGTGTGACCAGACAGATGAAAGAAAAAATGATAAAGCTGTAGGAGCCCAGACCCCTCTGGAGGGAGAAGGGGAAGAGGAAATGTGATCAGTGTGTCCTCAAGATGAAACGTTGTAAATATGTCAGCCAGAAACAGTTGGTCGGACATAAACAACAGCCAAGGTGAGGTGAAGTGTCATTACAGCCAAGGTGAGGTGAAGTGTCATTTGCACGCTACATTTATTGGAATGCATTTTTTTGCTCTCTGTTATTCAAACAAATTCCTCCCTCGTTTGCTTTTTGGTTTGAAGACGAAGACTTGAGAGGAAGTAAACATGAGACAAGCATAATGTTTATGTTTATCTCTAAGATTACGCCACTCAGTCCATTAGAAAAGATACAATGACAAAACTGCTCCCAATAAACAGGGACTAATGCTACCTCTGCAAGAAGAAAGAGGATTTGAGATCAGAAGATTGTTTAAAGACATATAAAAATACTTTGCAATAAGTATTTATGTTTATGTATTCTGCACATACATCATTCTGCACAGTGACGGTCAAACATTTTGTTTGTGTGGCACTGGAAAGTAAATCTCAATCTTTGTAATGTGTTTACAAAGATGGTACCACTAAAAATATGGATTTTAAAAAATACTATTTTTGTTGAGTTCAATTTCAGCTTAAGCACTGTCTAAGTATGATTACCGTAAATTCTTTTATTTACCTCAACTGCAGAGGGTACCAGGCCTTTATATGTATATTTGGTCATATTTTAGTAGAAGCCTCATTGTTTTCTGATCCGCTCCTGTTTGCCCTGTTAAAGTTCTGTTACTGCATTATGCTGTTAATACAAACTCAACACTTTACACTTAAAAGCCCTCTAGCGTTTCAGTGGACAGAATCCCTTCATTTTCTAACAAGGCTTTTATTGTGAAACAATTGCAGGACCATGTTGTGGAAAATTCAGTGACTTGCACGGTTCCCCTACGGTACTTTAAATGCAGCTATTGTCATGTTGTGGCACTTGTACGTTACTACAAAATACAGTCTGGCAGGGACATTAACACACATACCCCCACAGTGACTGAAATAGGACAATAACTGCTTTCGATGAGTAAACCGAAACAACAAAGTGTTGAAAATAGCATGATTATATTGTTGAATTTATTAAATTAAAGTGATTGAAATGTAAATTATGCTTAGATGGCATGCACATTATATGAAGGGCACCAGGAGTTTATCCACCCTTGTTTTTTTCCCAACCTGTATTTGGGGTGGGCCTTTATTTGTTCGGGCGACCACACCCCCGGCCATAATTTGAGATGGTGCTTTTGTTTGACTACCAGCTTTAATTTGAGGAAATATGGTAATTTTTCTTTAAGGCTATGAAATGTATTTCCACTTTGGATATGAGAGTTGAATTGGTTGTTGGCCAATCATTCTCCCCCCCATTTAAACATCTTTTGTTGATAAAAAATAACTTATTTTGTATTTCCCATCCAGTATTTTCTATTTCCATTTTTCAACGAATCCTAAAGGAATAGTTAGACATTTTGGGAACTTGTCTCTTGCTAAGAGTTGGTTGAGAAGATTGATACCACTCTCATATCTGTCCATTAAATATGAAGCTACATCTAGCAGACAGTTAGCTTTGCTTAGCATAAAGACTGGACGTGGGAAACAGCTACCCTGGCTCTGTCCAAAGGAAACAAAATCAGCCAAACAACCCCACAAAAGCTGTTATATCTCATTTGTTTAATCTGTGCTAAAAACAGATGTAAAAAGGACAATTTGTGGTTTTGCAGTTGATTATGTGCTGGACTACTTCTTGGCTGGGAGTAGTGACTCCCTATAGTCTCCGCTGGTTGCCTGGCAACCTCATGGTGTCAACAAGACTGTGTGCGTGGTACTGGTATCAATGTTCTCATCTAACTCTTAACAAAAAAGCAAAGCGTATTTCCCAGACTAAAGCAAAATCGAACTATTGCTTTAAGATACATTGTTTTTCTCATTTTAAATATGTTTATTATAAATTATTGATGGTCTATTTGTCTCAGGTGTTTGTGATTTGACTCCTTTTTGGTTGGTTGTTGCTGCCTGTGGCCTTAGAATAACAATGAGGTTGTTTCATATTGTGGGTTTGATGCTTGACAAAGGTCTATGACCGAAACGTTGCATTTTCAATCAACTTAGTGCTAACAGTGTTCAGGAATTCAAACCTTCTTTTGTTGGGTTAAATTATAAGTTTGACATACAGTACATATTGAAGTGAAGTCATTCAAAATAAAGTATAAATTATCCTGTCACAGTCAGGGTGTGACTTGAATTGCCTTGCTGTTTACACTTAAAAAACATCTGTAACTAATTACATTTCAGAATAATCAACTTTCATTCCCCCAGTGTAAAAGCTCTTAGATATTGTGTAACTGACCTCTAGGAAGGGGAAGACGAGGCCAACAGTGAAGTTGGAGAGCCAGTGGACGGAGCCTGCGACCATGAAGGCAGCGGGCCTGGCCGACTGCCTGAACATCTCAGTGGTCACCACGTAAGGAATGGGACCTGGACAGCACAGATGTGTTCAACCACAACCAAAACACTCGAGACGCATCATTACTCTACAGGGTCACAGGGAGGATGCTCATGTCTCAAACAACTGAGAGCAGATTTACAACATATATCATTACATGTCTCGTCACATCCAAACAACACTTCAGCTAATGGAGCACCCCGTTGTAATCATTGTGTGTGTAAGCAACCACCGGCGGGGTCAGACTCACTGGGTCCGATGGCATGTCCTATGACGTAGATGATGACACAGGCGATGCTGACATAAGGCATCCACGTCACGCTCGCCTGTCAACACAAACCAACAGCTGCTGTTATCATTAACTGGTCTTATTGATGCTTTCAAACAGGAACAAATGCGTAACAGAATCTCTTTAATGGCTGCACTGTGGCCAGTGTTTCTAATACTTTAGTGGTGGGTGTTTTTATGTTTTAAAGTTCTCATGACCCCAGCAAATAGAGATGTGAAGTCATCATTTCATTTTCCACACCAAGCTCTAAATGTATAATATAGGGTAGCACAGTGACGCATTTTCTGTTGTTTCAGCTTTGTACTCCAGCACACTGGAATTGAATGAAACAGTGGTTAAAGTGCTGACTTTCAGCTTTAAAGGGATGGCTCTCTCTGTCATGGCGACGGCCAATTCATAAACTTTTTTGCACCTTCTTTTTTTTGCTCTTTTGCAAAGAAAAGTCTGTCATTCACTAATCTCTTCTGTCATCTCAGAGCTTACCAATTCCTCCCTGTCCTGTAGTAGTCCTCAGTATTAGTCATAGTGGTGATCTAGTGTTAGTCAAGTCAATTTTATTTATATAGCCCAATTTACAAATCACAAATTTGCCTTAATGGGCTTCACAATCTGTACAGCATACGCCACCCTTCTGTCATTAGACCCTCGATTCAGATCAGGAAAAACTCCCCATAAAAAAACCCTTTAATGGGGAAAAAGGAAGGAGGAAACCTCATGAAGAGCAACAGAGGAGGGATCCCTCTCCCAGGATGGACAGACATGCAATAGAAGTCGTGTGTACAGAACAAACCAACGTAGTGAAATTACAGTATGGACAATCAGGAGGACAAAATCATAGATAGATTGGAAACATAGCCACATTTTAAAAAGTGAAAGCATAGCAAATTTACATTAAAAAGAATTAACAACATTTTTTTTTTCAATGCTATGAGAACCACACGTATTGGGGTGGCAGCATACATTTTAAAACTTGAACAACTAAAACAAAAACTATCTGTGTGGCTAGATACCACTAGAGGTAAATGAGAAAATGTGTTTTTTTGTCATGTGGGGGAACAGAGCTTTAAAGGGTGTTCACATACATACTGGGTGACCACTGTAGGACTCACATAGTCACAAAGTCCCCCAATTTTAGGACAATGCAGCAGGACAGTAATCCTAAACATACAGGACAAAGAAATCATGGAACTTTTATGGCCTAATAATCAAAGCTTCTCGACTGGCTTAACAACATGTTGGTAATTGGTTCAAAGATGAGACTGAAGCACCCTACCCCACCCAAAAAAAAAAGCAAGAAGTGAAGATGGCTGCAGTACAGGCCTGGCCGAACATCACCAGGGAAAATACAAAGTGTCTGCTGATCTGTGGGTTACAGACTTGCAGCCATATATTAAATATCATGCCTTCCTTTAAGTTTATTGTAATTTGTACTATGATAAAATTGTGGGATCATGTATACACAAGGTTACAATTCCTACACAGTTCACCGGATGTAGATGTAATCTCAACATCAAATGAAAGGTAAATGTCAGCACTTTAATCTCATAGTCATTGTTTCATTTCAAATACAATGTGCTACAGAGCAACAAAGAATGTGTCACTGTCCTTGCCTCTACTTATGGACTGCACTCGACTCTGTTATGGAAAATAAACAAACAGATAATACATCTGTCGTAAAAAACCTCCCATGACTCAGTCTCCGTAACAAATCTCCTGACCTCAAGGTTGAGAAACTCTGACATACAACAGAACCACTAGAGAGCAGCAGAGTGACATGTTGAGGGTGTGAGAAGCTTTCACATGGTACCTGGAAGTTGAGAGCGACAGTGAGCAGCACACAGGCCCCACAGCAGATCCCAAAACCACAGAGGAGGAGCGGCCGTCGTCCCGTGGCCTCCACGATGAAGACCTGGTATAACAAATGACCTGATCAGAACTTTTATCTCCTGCTGATATGATCAAACAACAGACCCTCAAAGGTTTAATTGTTACAGCTTTTCAAACTTTAATTTAACAGGGCACCTACAGCAGCTATGGTCATGAAGACATTCACTGCACCTGTTCCCACAGTGACGTACTGGATATCGTTCTGCTTGACTCCTGCAGTGGCATATATGCTATCTGCATAGTAGTAGATCTGAGGAGGAAGAAAGGAATGCATTATGGTTACAGAATTAGAGGAGAAGAAGGAGGATGCAACAGTTCTGTAGTTGAAGCCAAATGAGTGAAAATAGACCCTGTTTTGTGTCCTGATGCTTTATCCACAGGATTCAAGGACAATTTGATCTGCCGCCAGAACTGAAGAAGTAGTTGTTTAAACAGTGCACTCTGATCTGGTGTTATATCTGAAACAGATTCAGTGTGGGCATCAGTGGGTCAGGGACGAGGACAAGGACGACTGGCATGGCTCACCGCGTTGACCCCCGACAGCTGCTGGCCCATGTTCATGATGATGATGGAGACCAGCTGCCAGCGAAGCGAGCGCTGGGACAGCAGGGTGAGCACAGACAGGCGGCCCTCGGCCCTCTCCGACTGGTCCTCCAGACGCATCTCTGACAGCTCTGCATCCACGTCGTCGCAGCCACGCAGACGTTGTAGCGCTATGGGGGACAAAACATACAGAATGCCATAATATACAGTTTCCATTGCTAGTTTTTATTCACCAGCTTACCGCGAAGTAAAGCATTTTCTTACCTTTCTTTGCTGTCTTCTCATCTCCTCTCTGGATGAGCATGTACCTGGGGCTCTCTGGGAAGAAGGGCAGCAGCAGGAGCTCTATCAGGGCAGGAATACCGGTCAAACCCAGCATGAGGGTCCAACCTGGATACAGAGGGAATGGAGAGACACATCTCTCACCTGAGTCTCCCAAAATCATCTGTCAAGGATGTGCTTCAACATCTCACCAGTGAAGGATGTCTAGCGTTTACCTGTGGTGTTGCCTAATATGTTTCTGATGCCCAGCACTTGTGCACTGAGGATGCCAATGGTGATGAAGAGCTGTGGTATGATGCCAAGGGCTCCCCTGAGGTTTTTGGGAGAGAGTTCACCCAGATACATGGGAACAACGTTGGATGAGAGACCTGCAGACAGGGACAACTTCAGATACATAAAAATGACTCTTATCGATCAATGATTACTTGAACAGTTGAACATGCAGACCTGCACAGATGCCCACTATAAACCTAGCCACAATGATGATCTCATAGGACTTGACAATCTCACTGACTCCCATCATCACAGCGGGGACGATAGAGAAGATGTTGTTGAAGAGGAGGGTGCCCTTCCTGTCGCAGGGTCGATGCATTCAAAGTCATATCAGACAAACCAGCATGCTGTTTTTATTGTGCATGATAAATGTGACATATCCACTCCTAGACGGGGCAACAAGTGGCATTACCTTCCTAGTTTGTTGACCAGATGGGCCACCATCAGAGAGCCGAAGAAGCCTCCTAGCGGGTACATGGACACAGAGAGAGACCACAGCAGAGTTAGGAAGTTCTCCTCCATCGGCCTGCCGTAACGCTCCAGGTGGGTGGCGTTATAGAACTGCTGCATGAACTGAAGAGAGCGGGACAATACTGAGATAAACACATCATCATTTATAAGTGGCACCGGCCTCTATATCACTGTGTGTTACAGGAAAGCTTTGGTTTCTTTGCTTGGGTTACCGGTGATGGAGAGTTGATCACAGCCACGTTGTAACCATACTGGAATGATGAACCAAACGCAGATATGAGTGTCGCCAATGCCAGGACCACCGTTAATCTCTGTCGGGGGGGGAATCATCCATCATGATTACACTATTTGCACACTGTCACAGAACAGACAAAACAAACATCGACGTGATAATCACACCTGGTGTGTTAACTCACCCCTCTCCTCTCCACAGGCTTCCCCCTTTCCTCATTCTCCGCCATGGCTGTGTTTGGACTTGTTGTCACTTTCAGCAATAATAACTGCACACTTTGTTTGTACTGCACCACTGGATTCCGCCTGCCCTTTGGACACGAGATCAGAGAGCGTAGCAGTGGTTTACGGCTTGGCTTCGGTTATCGTTTTCATGTTGCTGACTGTGCTCTCTGGTTCATGCATGCAATACACTCAAGATATTAGATGCTGCCCTAGGCTGAAAGTTGATATCTTATACTTTTATTGCACTGCACCTTCAACTTAATTGGTTCAATTGGTGAAATCCACAGCTGTCATTAAAGGCTGGAGTTATGTTTTCATCAATATGATAAAGCCACATTGCTTACCCACCTGCAGGCTGGATTACAGAAGAGGTGTTATTACAAAGTGACGACACAATGCTGAAATCACAAACAGTTGGCAAAGACTTCAGTGTTGATCCTTGCACTGTTTGATGGATTTAACTGAAGGCAGTTAATCTCACACTGATTACTGAATATACTAATTTTCTGCAGAAACGCCACAGCTGCGAATCTCTTTTTATGGTTGCTTTGTCTTCTTTTTGTCATGTGCTGCTTTGCCTCTTATCTCTACAGCTGAGTCTGTTTGTCAATACGACGGCCCTGAGGCTGTTTGCTCTTAAAACTGGATGTTATTTGCCTCAGGGAGGCCTCACTGCAACATACAGTATATGTCTGTGAGTAGATAATGCTGGCGGCAAACGGGAATAATTAGAAGTCAGAACTATGTATGCTCAGAGCAACATATCACAAAAGATGGAGTGTTAAGCAAAGCAGGATGAGCTGTAAGACTTTAACTGATACAAAAGTCAACATTTTCTTGAAAGGATATATTCATACTTTTTTTTTTAAGAAATAACGAGACCCCGAAGACATTTCTGCATATAAATTGTACTAATATAGACTGTTAAGAGAGAAATCTTTCCATCAGCATTGAAAATAAAATACTTTATATCCGGCAAAACGTTTCATCAAAAGCTTAGTTTTAGATTTTAAAAATATGAAAAAAATGTGTCTTTGATCCAGGTGAGTACAGAGTGGAATGACAGTTAAATCATAGCTGGCAGTGTTTTGTTGAATTTCTGGCTCAGGTTACTAGATTTGGCGAACAGGTGCAATAAAACTAAACTCAGCCATTCAGATGAGTGAAACCTTGTCTCATCAATTTTGGTCCAAACGATGGAGCCAATTTACAGCATCCCTCATTAAGAGTATGCACCGAAGGTCACATTGACATGATATTCAAGACAGACAGACATTGCAGTGTGAGCTAGTCATTTAAAAGTTGATTATGAATTTTAGAAGAAATACATCACAATGTATCTAGTGTTTCTGATGTTATCTATTACATGTGTAAAAAAGGTTCTGTCACTTCTAATTAAAATGTCCTGTTGCAGCTCTGACCTATTGCCCAATACCTTTGGTGGATGGTGTGAATTGGCTCCAAGAACCACTGACAGCCAAATGAACAGCCGGTGTTGTGAAAAAAAAATGACTTCCATTAACTTGACTGGTGAATGGTCACCCCATGCAGTGCCGTACGGCCCTCTGGTACTCTTTAACTTAATGAATTAAGCGGGCAGAGAGCCAGCGGAGGAGAGAGCAGAAACCTCTTCCTTAAGTGTTTCCACAGGCTCCAGTTACTTCAAAGTCAGCCAAATCTCAGAGCCGACACGCTGGATTAATTCCTGCAGGAAATACAGTAAGTGTCGGTCCTCTGTGTGGCCTCTGCCGTCCTCAAGGACAAAAAAAGACGGGCCGTTTTGGATGTCATCAGCATAAACAGCATTCACTTCCTCCGTTTTCACAGACATGGTATCCAGTGCTCACTGTTACTGATGGTCCTGAGAGAATGAACTCTGCACTGTGTCGCATTACTTTAGACTACAGATAAAACTAGACTGAAGGAAAAACTGTGTATTTATGTTTTTAATATTTCCAGCATAAACAGTACAAAGTCTCCATGTTCTGGAAATAATGTGCGAGAACTAATTGCCCTGGTAAGAGTACAGTGTTGTTGCAGTGTAATGAAAAGTCTGACGTTTATTACAACAATATACATCCACTCATGCATTGCCTAATTCATCAAACAGACCACACAAGATCCATAAATCCACTTACTATGATGCCACCTATAAGACTTCCCAAATAAGCGCTTGCCCTCTGTGAGAGACAAACAAACAATAATCACTTGAGGATAAGAGAAAATTGGCTGTCAACATGGTGGAATTTCTCCTTCCTCACCTTTCCCAACAATCACCACAGTAATGAATCTTATTTCAATGCTCGGCCTCTCTGAGGCAGGCTCATTAAGATTCAATGGGTCTTATACTGTATTTTCAAGAGCTGAAGGAACTATAGGAAGTGGCATTGTGGTTGTAAGCCAGGCCGGTCCCATGAGCCCCGTGGGGTTCAGTGGGTCCACGCTCCTCGTTGGTATGCGTTCGGCCTGTAGCTCAGCCGGGCAAACAGGAGCCAACAACAGCAGGGGTCAAAGGAGAAGTGAGGCTCACGGGAAAAGCTCCGGTTTCAAGGAGGAAGGATGGCATGTGATCACAGGTCATGCATCCTGACCGCAATGACAGCAATGATGTCAAGTTCATTTTGGTGACACGTCACGACACTGACGGGCTTTTGCAACAGCTGCCTGAAAAATGTTTCAACTATGAAGTTAGGCAAGAATTGATAGGCTTTGAGAGATCAAAGACAAAAGGTATCAAGGGAATTAAGAGCTGAGCATCATAGGAGAATGTTTTATATTTTAATGCAACTCTTGTGTATGTATTTAAGTGAATTGAACACTGACAGAAACCTGTGCCCACATTGTCATTTCATTTATTTTAAAGAGATGGTCAAATGTAATCAAGTTTCTTGCACACAACCCTTTTGAACACACCCAAAGTCATACTGGATATACACTGGAAATTTATTTTAGATTAGTTACATTGCAGAACATATTAAAGTGATAATATACCCAACAATTAAAAAACAGAAATCCTTCAAGATGGCCGTTTCCTCATTAACAGAACAGCAGCTGTGGTCAGCCTGAATTAATGTTGCAATGGATTCTAATGGCGACAGGTTTTCACTTTGGAAAATAAGTGTCAAAACATTCCTAGAAACTTCTCAAATCACATCTGCAGCATCTTTTTCTTCGACACTATTCATCCACTACTTGGTATTTTACAAAGACTCATTGATTCACCAAAATATGACTAAATGCACAGCTTCCATGTTGTGCTATCACCCTCATCAAAGCTCTGTAACAAGCAGCGTGTTTGGCCATATTTAGCAAAACAATGACTGAGCGTACAGCGTGACTGAAGAGAAGTGCAGTACTGACGATGATGGTGCAGGACTGAAATGAGAAGTTTCTACAGTGACATGTGACATGAACTCTCAGGCTGACCACATTTGCTGTCTTCTGTGAAGGAAACCACAAGCCTCTCACAGCCATCTTTCAAGCCAACATATTACTTTCCTTAACACAATCAGGTGCTAAAATGTGGCTAATATCCTCCCATAAATACTCAGTGGAACAAGACGAAAACTGAATATTCATTTCACAGTGATAACAGAACAGAATGTAAGTGAATCCACACAGTACATGATAAATAAACCTGCTAAACTGCCTTCCACGGAGTGTACAACTGTTCAAAATGCCACCAGAAAACACGTACAAAGAACAACTTAAAGTGAAATGGCACTTTTAAGTATGATGTACATCTATACACATCTATAAAACTACAATATTCATGTGCAACGTATTCAGCCTGCAACACTCAAAATGCTTCACCAAATGCTGGTGCACAGTGAGTCAAAGTGCAGGCATGTGACTTCCTCCTGTGACACAGCTGTGCGTGCACCTGCAGAGCCTCCAACCCTCTCGGCAGGCACTTGCTGTAATGAGGCTCAACGTGAAGCGGAGACCTTCGCCGCTCCCTTCGCGTCAACCTTTGTCTAGCTTCACATCCACAGAATCAAGTATCATCTATCAGTCTGGACTCGACTGGTGCTGTCGTCCTCTCTCAGCGTGGAGGTGTCCTGACCCGGCGGCGATCTGTGCGGGGCGTCGCGCGTGTGCTGCACCTCTGCTCGACACCTGGAGCAGCAGCAGAGCGCGGTGCAGAGGCGTGTGCGGAGTGGCTGAGTAAACAATACAAACATGATGCAGTTGGCTGCTCCCTGCGAGGTGTTGCCAATTCCCTGTTGGGTAAAAATAAAAGCCTTTAAGAGGAGTGTAGCAGTGATAGATTATTACATTGGAATACAACGTCCCTTAATGGCTTGAAAATGTAACAAAACCTCTTAATATTATTATATGAAATAACATTATCTAAAAGAAATAACATCATATTATGAGTTCAGTTAATGATTGTCACTAGTGGACATTCTTTTTTATTTCACTACAATATTTATTTTAATTGACTAATCAAATAATGTATTTTCTTATGAACGATTGTATTATTATATGAAATAAAAGTTTCGTTATTACATCATAAAGGTTTTATTACATTTTTAACCCATTTAGGTTTATTACATTTTGAAAAAGTTAGTATGCTACTTTTCAGATGTTAGGGAAATATCAGTTAACACATGAACTTTTCATGATGAATGTGTGATGATTCACAAGCGTGACAGCATGCAATCACACCATCACAAGTTTAACAGCACACAAACTACACCCACACACACACACACACACATGTGCTATCATACACACAGAACACACACAATCTAAAAGAAGAAGCAGTATTAACAGGAGAAGTAAACTGTTGATTAAAAATCCTCTACACTGGACACCATTGGTGCAAAAGAAACTTTAAACTCACATGTAGAGTGACCAGCACTGGGTTCTGTCTGGCTGGAGAGCCGGCGAGCAGCAGTACGAAGCGCACTGTGCTCCAAATGCGCAGGACGATGAAGATAACGGGAATGAGTGTTAGCTTCATATCAGCCATGGAGGAGAAGGAGTGTGATGGAGGCCTGTTGGCCAAGATGGGACGGTACTCGGACAGGGCAGCATGCTGCACCAGACAGAGTTTTTAAACATGAAAACATGAAGCAGAAAAACAAAAATAAGAATAAAAGTAAAGAGAATGAGATGTGTCATCAAGGATAGCAGATCATTTTCTCACAACATGGCCACTATTTGAGGCAGATGTAGGATAGAAAAATGACATAAAAAAAAAACCTGCCTCTCCCAAGGAGGCTGAGTTTTGGGTCTTTGTTTTAATGTGCTCTTTGTTAACGTGATATCTTCAAAAACATGTTAATAGAGTTCAATAAGATTTGGAGGCCATGGGCCAACAAGCAACTTATTAGTTTTTGGTGTGGATCAAGATTAAGGGGCAGATCAAGGACTTTTTGAAAGAGGATTTCTTAATATTATGAGATTTTGTTTTTCTCTAGGGATGACCATGTTAGTCTGTGAGTTAGGCAAGACTGAAATATTAGATTGATTGCTTTAAAATTTGGAACAGACATTCATGGTGTCCAGGGGATGAATCCTAATGACTTTGGTGAGCCCCTTACTGATATAAAAATTATAAAAATATTCTATTTCTGTGTCTTAAAACAACAAATTTTCATTGAGCAGCTATGGCTGAGGTTTAGTATGTGCTCTCTGTATTGTGTTTAATATATTTCTGTATTGTATATGTGTTTTAAAATGTTGCGAGATTGTTTTTTGGGGGGAGGAAATCCTTAAAAAACATGATTCCACTGCCTTTGCTGTGGGTGTCATAAGAGCTAGCATGTAGCTGGTAAAAACCTGGTTTGGTTTCTCACCGCTATGTGGATATGCCTCTTGATCAGGATGTAGAGGACCGGGAGGGTGAGGTAAGCCAAGAACTCCCAGATCTTTCCAGTCAGCAGCATCCACAGCACCCGGTCAGGAGCGTTGATCCTGACCCAGCACCAGCCCACCGACACCTCTGACGCATCGTAGCCAATCTTGTTCAGGCACACGGCTGCAACAGTGATGGCCAGAGGAACTCCCCAGCTAGACCACAAAACAGAGGGTTTATAGGATTAAACATAAGTTCCTCAAAGGTCAACTTCCAATTCTTTAAACATCTCCACAAAGGTTGTATACATAAATGTTTGGTGGGTTCACCACCCACAAATATTGCAAAGACATCATGTGACACCATGTGATAGATTATTTTGTGCTTAAGGCCTGTGCGTGTGTGTGTGTGTGTTACATAGTGCACACTGCAGAGTAACACTACTTGTGTTGCTTTAGCTCTGTACAAAAGGATTTTAGCACTTTAAGAAGCAATGTTCGCTACGTTTCCCCCTGAAGCATTACCTCCTCTCTTAAAACACCAATTTAAAAGAATAATATATTTTCACAGCAATACATGGCTGATCATTAATACCACAATGCTTAAGACCTTGGTGTATGTGTGTGTGTGTGTGTGTTATGTATACAAGCCTCGATGAATGGCTCTGCTGTGTGATCTCCAATTCAATGGAGCATTTGAGAACTCACAGAAGCAAAGTCAGAATGACAACCACAGACGCTGCTGTGAGGAGTACCCAGGGGTGAAAATGTTCTTGTGTCCAAAAATAGATCAATTATACAGCGCAGTGAATCAACTCCTCCCTCATTAACGTGCGGAAGGGAAAGCTGACACAAAGGATGAAACGTATGTGCTGATTCAGGGCATTCAAAGTAGAGTCTGGCTTATAATAAAACAAGTGGCTTGCTAAACCTTTTAACAACCTTCAAACAGATACTTTTCACACAGTGAAACCTTGTTTGATGAGGTTTTTATCCTGAGATCCTAAAGAGCTGTGTAGCTGTGAGTCTTTGTAGCTGGGGTACCTAATAACAATTGTACCTAAAAGACACACATATAAATCGGTCAGCTCATCCGTATTGGGTGATTAAAATAAAAATAATGAAATATGACATCCTTTTGGGACCACTAACATTCTGCCTAATATTGTGTGGTACATCAGGCATAATTTCACTGATCAAATCTAATAATTTTTGCAATCTAATCTGTTTAAATGTGATACATTTGAACTAAACAAGACTATATATTGTCAATGTCTACATCTCTGTGCCTTTTAAAAACCTTTGTGATGATTGAGGGGAGTTGATTTTCCCATTTTGTTATTTAAAAACGTGTTTTCCCCTTAAGGCAATACTGTAACAGCATCGTAATGGGATGCTCTCAATAATCCACTTGCTGTGGAACAAATACACAAGCAAACATGATGAAAATGAAAATGTGATGTCAAAATAAATGTTTCATATTCCTTCTGCATTTGAGTTACGGAATTTGTGGTCATCTCCTTTAGAGGTTGCAGGCACTTAGTACAGTGTAGCATTTATTTACATATGAAGACAGGTACTAATGAACCAGCGTTTTTTGAAGTCTGCTTTTGCACCAAGTGAGAACAATCGGCAAGGGGACAATAATTCAGTGTCAATGAAAAACTGAATGTTTGCTTCCTGTCACCTGTAAGCAGGAGTGTATTCCAGAAATGGTAAAATAGCAACGGATAGCTTGACTTTAACATGGGGAAGCAGCGTTCAGTTTCTATGCACCATATATCTGCAGAGGTCTGCTTCAGCTCTCTGTTCTTTTAAACCTAGGCTTAAAACTTTCCTGTTTGTCACTGCATTTTATTAACTTCAATTTGGGATTATTATTCATCTTCTATTTTATTATACTCTTTTTAAATACTATTATATGCCTTTTTATATTGCCCTGTGTTGTCTTACACCTTGTCTTAATGTCTTAATGTAAAGCTCTTTGAATTGCCTTATTGTTGAAAGGTGCTGTAGGCTACAAATGCCTTGCCTTATGAAATGCCAGGTTTAGACCATTTTACAAAGGCAACTCAGAGCAAACAGGCTTATTCATTATGGGACCAGAGTGGAATTTTATTTCTGATACAAGTGATAATAAATAGCTTACCGGAATAAAAAAAAAATACATGCTTCAATACTAGCACTCATTACAATAGGCCTAGGCAACTTAGTAGATGACACAACAGCTTCCATGTAGTAGAAATCTATTTAAATATCCTTCACATTGGTTGTCTGACTAATTGCCGTAGTGGAAAAACAACTGTTGTGGCAACATCAGTTGAACCATTGAGAGATGAAGCCTGACAAACTAGACTGAGACCACGGGTTAAGATCAAGTTAACCGGCTGCCATATAGCAAGTTAGTTTGTTTATCAGATGTATTATGAACATATACATATGTTGAGTAGTTTCTGGATTAGGGTCTGTGAAACCTGAACATGAAATCCAGGATTTCCCTGAATTTCAGTTAGACAGATCTGATAAATCGCTAATTATTTTAATCTGGAAAATCACATGACCTCAGCCATAGATAGGCCCCCTTGACCGTGACGTTACGCCTTGGTGGACTAGAGCGTTGCCATGGAAACATAGCTCTAAGCGCTGCGATAGCCTGGAGTAGCTAGGGAGGCTAACTTTATAGTCTTAATAATTGTCTTTATTTTTTTCTTTGGGCAAACTAACGTTAGACCAGTGTAACACACGAAGTAAGCTGGAACCAGCTCATGTACTATTTTCCAGTTTAAGGAAGCAGGTGGCTAACGTTTTTGCATTGCTGTCCAAATTCACTGGAAAATATCCCAAGATGCTTCAGGGCACCCCACATAGCTTAAGCTACATAAACTTTACTTGTATAATAGCTAGCCCTGAAATCACCAATAGCTTGTAGTTAGCATAGCAGTCAAAAAGAAAGTAAGGTTACAACCAACCCGCGTAACTTTAACTTACCTGACAAGGTGGAAAAACAACACGAGGCTGTCGGCGACCCTTTGGTTGGATCTCACGATAAAAACATACAGGTAAACAGCAATGGAAACAGTCCAGAAAAAAGAGCTGGTGTTGGCGAAAGTGGATATCGCTCCTTGAACGACGCAGTCCAGCGAGTCGGTGTGAAAAACGCTCCAGACTCCGAAGGCGTAGGAGACGGCGGACAGCCAGTCAGACATCGAGAGGTAGACCAGGAGCCTCCTCGGAGTCGTCCTCAAATCTGACCAAATAATGTAGGTGAGGATGATGAGCGAAGAGCCCAGAAACGACAGCGCGCACGAAAACAAAACGACCACCTGCTCAGACAAGTACACAACTGTCTGATTTTCATTTGCCATCGTTTAGTGTGAGTAGATATGAGCTGCGATCACCTTCATGGATACCAGTATCACTGTCAAACGTGCAACAAAATTTGCAAACACTCCTCCGACTAGCAGACTAGAGCATGTTGTACATGTTGGATATTACCATAGTCTCTCCGCATTGTTCTCCCTTAAAGCCAGGCGGCATTTAAAACACAGAGTCGAGTCGAGCCATATGATTTAACAAACTTCGTCCATTGCTTTTAAAGGAGCCAAACAAACTTTACTTGTGTTTAACCCCTCCCTTCCCGCCACCAGAGCTCTCTTCTCTCTCCTCGTTGCACAAACCGGAACCCAAAGCAGAAGTCAGAGTCAGCTGGTAACAGGCAGACTCATGTAGGCATAAGTCTATTTTTGAAACTAATGGTCTTTACTTGTGTGACCCTAGTAAAGCTATGGCAAGTTTGTCACATAAGAACAGATGACAACCTGTAATTTTTCCCATTCCAGGCATGGATGGTTTACATAAAAACTAGTCTGTTATGCCACCTGTCATTTCAAGCAGGCTAAACAGGTCATTTAGCTGTCAAGTACAGAAAGAAAATTAAATCTGATTTTATTTTTTAAATTGGATTTTCACATATAAAATTAAAGAACGTGCCCATTAACCTTAATAACAACTGTTCAACTCCTTATTAAAGCTTTCCAGAACAGTAAAAGTAAAAGGTAATAAAACAGCCATGTAAAAGAAACAACAATACAATAGTAACAACAGAGACACAAAGGGAATGAAATAGTACATAAAAACGTAATCAGGTAAAGTAAGATAAACCAAGGCAGTAAAATGATAAAAGAATCACTTTAAAGCACAATAAAGGCAAGTGGAAGCCAGTTTAGGGACGCAAGCATCAGTGAAATAAGATGATTTATTTTGTTCAGTAAGATCCTAGAAGCTGAATCTTGAGCTGTGGAAGCCACAAACACGGCATTACCGTAGTCTGTTCTTGTATGTAAATATCTTCTGAAAGCACCAGTAGTCATCCCCAAAATATCATTTGGACGGCAACGATTATTTTCAATATCTATAAATCTTTCAATTCATTTTTACCCATCACAATTTCTGAGAACCCTTGGTAATGTCTTCAAATTGCTTGTTTTGTCTGACCAATACTGCCGAATCTCAAGGTATTAAATTTACAGTTATATAAAACAGGAAAATCAGCAATTGCGATTGTCATTTTTGCCTAGTAAATGATTGGAATGATTAATCAGGTATCAAAATTGTTGCCAATTCATTTTCTGTCAATTTAATAATCATTTAATTGGCTAATAATTTTAGCACTAATTACTGTATTATGAATATTAAAGTATTGCGCAGAACATATATATATATATATATATATATATTTCTCAATATTTCCCAGCCCTGTGCTGTATTGCTAACTGAACTGACTGAATCGTAACTGAAACATCAGATTCAAACAATGCAGATAAAGCAGTTCACAGTAACACATTACATTACCCATCCAACATATAAACTTTCCATTGTAGGAAAACCTGAGACTGTCACTCTCAGTGAACGCAGACTGTCTCAGCATTCTGGGGCAATAAAATAAAAATTTTAAATGAAATTATAATACAAATTAAATTTTTTAAAATGTGCTGGTGGTGGTTGCCTATTGCAGGCTTTGTGTCGAGCAGCTGGTAAAGAGTTGGAAGTGTAGGAAGATTTAAAGCCATAAAGCAGCGACCTTGTGTGAGAGCAGGATTTTAATGCCCAGAAAAACTGCAACCCCTTTTTGTGTTTGCAGCAATGCAGTGGCACTTTGTCTGTTTTCCTACAGTCTGCAGCAAATCCATCCGCATTATTATCAGAGTCATGACCAATTATCAGTTTTACAATGCACAACATTTTCCATCAAGTGTTAACAATAAACCAACTAAAGATTCAGTGATTCTGTAGACAAAAGCCGTTTTTTTTCTGGATCATAAATCAGGAGCACACTATACATACTATACAGCTGCGTCTGCGGTGTGTGTGTGTGTGTGTGTGTGTGTGTAAAAAAACCTAAATTAGTGTGCACCTGGCATCCAGGCCGTTCTGCCTCATCTGCACTCATTAGCTCTACTGTGTTCGCATGGCAACGTCATTTTTTCAAGGGTCTCAGAGTGCTTTTACACAGTGCAAAGTGGTTTATACAACACAAGTTTTGCATAATTATGAAATGCATGTGTACTGTGAAAACAAACAAGGCAAATTAATATATATTAGTTTTTATGTAACTTTTATTTACCTCTTTTTTACAGTTACAATTCATGACGTGAAGAAATGATTAGGCTGCAGCTGATAAAATTGGAATCAACCATATTAACTATTAATGTATTAGCATCTAGAAAATGTACAAATAACTCATTAAGCAAAATTAAATTTGATGACAAAAACAACATGCATTTGCAACAGAAAATGAATGAAAGGGAAATGGATTTTAGGCAGTCTCTCTCAATTAAAAGAAAAAAAACAATGTTGGTTTTACAAATTGCTGCAGTGTTTCATGAACAAAAGCATGCTGGGAGGTTGCTTTCACAAGATGGCAGCAGAGGATCATAAAAGTACAACACAGTGTAGAAGTTGGATCCAATTGTAAATATTGTAAAGGCCATGCCCTCCATTGATCTATATTCAGTTAATTCTGGTCCACACACAGTGTCAGCACACATGCAGGATCCATGTTTGCTACAATGCTGATAGACGTTTTGCCTCCCTCTCGTTTCTTTCTCCCTGTGACGCCTGTGATCCCAGGGCTTCTTATTGCGAAGAATTTCTGCGGCAGTATACTTGCTGATTGCTTCGTTCTCACTCCTCACAACAACCAGCTAAGACACTGCCAGAGAAACACCCACAGGAGCCGTGTCCAACCGTCCGTCCGTCCCTCTGCCTGCCTGCCTCCCTCCAGCAGGATCCTGACTGGCGTTTGCTGTGCACTTCCACCTGTGAGTCTGGCACTACGGACGTGGTGGTGGTGGTGGTGGTGGTTGTTGTTGGAAGGCAACAGCCTCACACTAAAAGCCCCCGGGGGTGACGCAGTCCTATGCCAACAGCCGGAAGCTCTATAAGAAAAGTAGGAAATAATGATTGAGTTCATGGAATAAACCTAATTTGGCCTGATACACTTTAAGATAAAATTGAAATAAATATCTGGTTGGATTCACTTTATTTTTTTAGAAATCTTAAACTAAGATTTAAATAGGCACTCTCCCCCTGCCAAACTCAGTTTTATATAAGTCCGATGCATTGATGAGTCTACGCTCCGCTGCCCAGAGTGACCCAAAGCTTGTTCCCAAACAGATTCTTGATACTTCTAGCCTTTTGTGCAGCATCACTTTAAGTGCACACAACTTGGGCAAACACAAACACCCCCAAACTAAGAATAGGCTTGCCATGACTCATGATTTTGCAACAAAAAGCTCAGTTTGATGAAGCTCTCCTCTGTGTGCGTGTGTCTGCGTATGTATCTGTTCACATGAGTGCCATATAATGCAAGTGCCTGTGTGTTTATGTACCAAAGGGACAACAACTAAAATCCCCTTGCTATCAGTTGCGTTTGCTCGCTGCAGTGCTATTTTTGGGTCGGCTGACCATTCCATACTGTCCTCTCCCTGTGGACTCTGATTTGCTGACAGGACAACATGGATGCTGGAGAGCAATCTGCAGTCACTAGCAAATGGAACAGAGGGAATTATGAAGGTGTCGGGAGGGATGTTTGGAAAGCATACAGTTGGATGAATGTCCTCTATCTGGTGTATCTTTACTGCTGAAATCCGCAGCAAGGCTATTTGTAGCTCTCCATGTCTGCTTTTGGTGTATTTTATGACGCAGTTTTGGTTGTATAACTGGAAATTCCTCACTGGTTTGGTGGCTGGAACATTTTGACCTTATCTGATGTCAAAGAAAGAATTTAGATGCTTCCAAGAAAAAGTGTTTGTGATGCTCTCATGCAAGTTTTGATGCAACATGCCCGCTTGATATTAACACTAAATGTTTATTTGTGTGAGTGATGTCCATGACAAACGCAGGAACACCTCTTGACCCGCTTTCAGTTGCCAAAAGGCTGCATCCGTGTGTCTCTTTGTGGCGAGCCAGACGCTGCCTTCACTGTGAGCACATGATGACAGGAATTCCTTCCTGCTCAGGGCTTGATGTAATCCCTAATACAGAATTGAGGAATGCCAGTGAAAACAACACCCTGCTTGCTAAATGAATCAAAGACTGGCTGCATCACACACAGCAAACGGCAGCAGCAGCAGCAGCAGCAGCGAGCCTCGACTCACATACCTGTCCACAAAATGTATTTTAGGCCCCGGGCTGGGTTCAGCTTTACTGACAGAATTTTGTCTTCCTATTTCTGTACTATTGGCCAAACAACAAAAAAAGGTAGTGGGAGATTTGTTTACAAATATTAGTGTGAGGAGTGGATGAATATTGCATGAATTAATTTAGTAGGAGATCTAGAAGAACATTTAGATTGAATAGAAGGTACTGAGTGCTTTTCAGGTTTAAAAGTCATGTTAAACACACCTTAATTTAGACTGCTGTTTTTGTTTATACTGTTATGACATAGGTATAGGCTTAAATTATAGATATTAATATAGAAGTAGCTTGCAATGGATTACTTATATGTCCTAAAATAGGCAATATTCATCATATAGTTAAAGGAGTAAGGAGCGGGATACTGGTCTAAATATGATTGAAAACTAGGGAAATATCCAGAACAAACAACATGATTAGGGCTAACTATTAATTTCATTAGCAATTTATCTGCCAATTATTCAATCAATTAATTACCTTTTCCCAACAGTCCAAAACACAAAGATATTCAGTTTATGGACACATAATACAAAGGAAAACTCTCACAATAGAGACGCTGGAGATGGAAATGTGTTTTTTTTTTTTAATGACTTAAATGATTAATCGACTCTCAAAATAGCTGCATAATTTTCTGTCGATCGACCAATCGTTTCAGCTCTAAACATGATAACCTTTTCGTAAGTTGGATATTAGAAGTTATATTTGACAGATGCTTAATAAATAATATAAGGTGATATCTTATATTTATCTTTTTCAGATAGCAAAAGTGGGTACCAAATATTTTGGTCACATTCCTAAGCTCATTTACCTTTGATCAGATATTTTCTATTTTTCCCAATTTGAATCATACTTTTGTTAATAATATTTGACCCATTTATATATATTAATGTTATTTTATAAGGTAATGTCTTGTGTTAAGATGACCTGAAATACTATTGAAAAGTAAGTTTGGCTTATTTTGTTGATGATTTGTTAGAGAGCAAAATAATTATTTTGGTAATAACCAATTTTAGCTATCTTATTGGTACCGCTGTCAGGTGCCTCATCACACCCACGTGCAGAAACTAAAAGATTCAACATTTTCATAACTTTTTAAATATATTTATATATTTTCATCTTTGTTAAGAGTTAATATGTGTTAATTTATTAGAGTGTTAGAGATGTCATGTCCACAGTGTCAAGTGTAATATTACACAAAATGCACATAGTGTATGTCTCAGACTGGCATATATTTAAGTAACCATGGGGCTCCTAAATAAGTCTAGAGTTCATGACATGTTCAACCTACAGGCAAGACATATAGTACACAACCCAACCGCGGACCCACCTACACTTCGTGAATATGCTGGAAGCTAAAAGAAAACACACACTCACCCAGCTACCCAACATCACCAACCCTGTGCCCTTTACTTCACATGCCCGCCCCTCCTCGCTCCTCTCCGCTTCGACTTTTCTTGGTTGTTCCAGTGTCAGCTAACAACGCTCTCACAGTCATGCTTCCCTGCTCCAGTCCCATTCCAGAAACCTAATCATCTTATGGCTAACTGACATTAGTATTTACTGTAGAGCCATGTTTCTGAACAATGCTACACATGACACCACTGATGGCATGCCTGATGCTGGGGCTTAGCCTCTCCTGAGGTTTATGTAGCACAAGTATGTATATTGATTTAGCTTCTTAGATGTTTTAATTGAACCACTGGAGGCATTTTAAGTTGATGAAAAATGATTAGAAGTAATAAAAGCCTGGTTATGACATTTATTCTCTAGCTTTTGTTATAAGTTTTTTAACTTTTTGGGGGGGTGTGAATTGGTTTCATCAGTATTCCCTTATCACTATTGTATGTCAAACTACACTGTGTTAAGAATTCAGAGGTTTTGAGTTTTACACAGAGTGCGCACTACCCCTGGTTACCATTAAACCGAGTTGCCCCAGTTACTATCTGCTGGGCTTGATCACATGCATGTAAAACACACAAGACACTAAATGATTATCATTTGAGTCACTTAAGTGATTAATGTATTTGAGTTTTGACTGTAGAGCTAATCAGTAACATGCTGCGATTATGTGTGTGACGTGGATAATCTGACACAGTGAGGGTTGTCTTTATCTGCTTTCCAACGTACAGTATGTGCAATCTTATGGCGCTTCCTGACTCAGACACTGTTGAAAATGTCAGTCATGACTGATTGTCATTTTGTGAGCAGAAACACAAATCAGCTCTGTCTCCCAGCGGTATTTAAACAGACACAAATCAGTATGTGAGAAACAAGGAACTCTGAACTCTTTATCTCTTTGGTCTCTGCTTTTCAGGAGGGAGAGGCGGCCTGCTGGTTCTCCTGATGGAAAGCGGCTTCCCATCTGAACAGAGGAGAAAACAATAACACAAACAGCTGTCCTTCTCTGTGAGGATCAAACTGTGGGCAGACAATGATCGCCGAGTCCCCTGGGACTTGTGAAAGGGTCACTGGTGGCGCTCTGTCTGTGTGGAGGTTACTGTGCCACTGTGCGATTGGTAACTGTGTGTTTGGGTGTATCGTGGTTCTCTGCATTCAGTAACCTTTTGTATAGTTACCATGGCATCATGTTCAGCATCAAGACTCGGCTTGGACGCTTTCACGGCACTTAGAGCTGCACTTCAAATTAACGTTTTCCCATTTATACTTCGGTCAACTTACAGGTTTTATTAAGTTGATCTGAAGGCCCCATGTTAGCATATTTTGATTTCCCCACACTAATGAGTGTTTCTGAAATTTTACTCAAAGTAAAACTTTGCAATAATAATTAACCTAGACGCTCACAGGAGTGCTCAGTTGTAATATTATATGTCAGAGGCTTTTATTCACACACAGTTTTGACACTCACCAAGCAGCGAGGCAGCAGTGGAGCCCCTCCATCCACGCTCGTCTCCAGCGAGTGCAGTCTGGTGTTGACATCAACAGGAGTCCGTCCACGGGTGCTGCAGGGCTCTCCCATTGTGTGGGTCACTTCACACTGGCAAACTGTTGGCCACAAGCCTCTTCTCTCCCCCTCTCTGTCTGTCTGTCCCTCTGTGGATGTCTCTCTCTGCTTCACTCAGGCAGTACAACAAGTCAAGGCATGTTCCAACACGCCACCAACAGCCGGCTGGGTGTATGAGCTTGCTCCTAGACCAGAGGGGGGAGGAGCAGAGGATCACAGAGGGGGGAAACCCAGAAAAAAAATCCAGCATGACTCAGCCTGCTTCAATGGTTAGCATACACAGCTTTCACTTTGAACACTTTAACACATGAAGGAGTTATTGTTTGAAGGTACATTAAGACTGATTCTCTGTGTGATATGGTTAAGTAGATTTCTTTACAAAAGCAGAGTTGATGAGTGGATGTGAGGGACGATGGCGACAGACAAAAAAAAAGTGTTGTAGAGAAGAGCATTTTTGAATTGGACCGACTTGTCAGATCACCTTTGCTATATCATAGATCCTAAAGAAGTCCGGTGTGCCTGCAGTCAGTGACTTCTTTCTCTTTTCACCCTCTCTGCCCAGCGGGTGGAAGCAGTTTACCATGTTCTCTGTCTTTCCCGGCTAATGCTAAAACCTCGGCCTTTACTGGTTGAAGCTGAATGGACGCAGGTAAAAAAAAAAAAAAATTCTTAAATTCAGCTACAATACTGCTAGTCATTCATACTCTTATTAGCAAGTAGTCCTGTTTTATCTTTAACACAGCGGATGAATAGTTTATAGAAGCTGTAACCGCACACCAGCACAGCATACTAATGAAAGCTGCTGATTCATCAAATCATCTTGCACAGTAACCCACAGTAGGTCACATCAATTACAGATGAAGCCCATCAGTATGAATTATATGACTGTGAAAATCTTAGGGAATGCATGGGCAAAGATATGGAAAACTTGTGAAATATTCATATTTTCCTTGTAATGTTGAATGTCAAATGTGAATTTAAAAGCAGTTTATTAATGCAGCGGAGAAATAATCCTCTATCTGATGGATCAGGGAGAGAGAGAGATACAAAATGTACATTTTGTTCTATTTATCTACTGACATATTGAACTGTATGAAATGTGCAGAATCATCACCATCCATGAGTGCTAATTATTATGCAGAGCTGCTCTGATGCTAGCTAGGTTTTTTTTTTTTTTTTACTAGAGGAGGGGTGATGCCAGTTCACTGCTGTAGTGGAAGTTGATCACTAGGCAGATTCTGGGTGCAGCGGCAGGAACCAGCTCAGCAAAAGTCACCTGCTATAATATGGTCTCAATCTGGCTGCCTGAGCATCTCTAAGGCACCGTACTGTACACTAACACTGGTGCTGCTCTCCACTGCAGCCCGACAACAGACTGATGACCGTATCAATGAAAGAGCAAAGTCACTGTGATGTTACGCCCAGAAAGAACTCAAAGCACTTTTAGCTCTGCTTGGAGGTTTGTCTTTTCCCCGCTGAAAGCAGCTAGAAAAGCAGTGCAACTTTGTAAGAGACGTATGCGCCTGCAGATAGTTGCTTTAATTTATTGGAAGTGGTGATGCGGCACTGCACTGCACAGCAGCGTTTTGACAAAGTGCCAGCAGCAGTTTCACCAAGTGAGTTGGTTCTTAATTTATGGAAGCATGAACTATCTGTTTGCACAAGAGTGAAATATGGACAGTCATTGAGTCGGCCCACTCGCAGGAAATTATTTTCTGCACTTTAAGAGCTAAATCATCACATGAAACTGTAATTTATTAATCTTCCTACCTGGGACACAGACTGCAGCTGAGGCCTCACACTTGCATCTGTGTTAGTCGGGGGGGAAGGAACCCCTAGCCCAGCAAGTTCAAAGCTTGCTGCATTGATTACATCATCGGAACTGGAGTGCTGGAACGGGACAATGCACCATCGGTGGGGGTGGGGGGCAACCGGCTAATCTCACCATTGCCTCCCTGTGGAGCTCCATGAGCAGAGAGTGTGTGTGTGTGTCTTTCTCTTTCTCTTCTGTCTCTAAACTCAGCATAGTCCGGTCCAGAGTGAGACGGCCTGCTCTCCCTCACATTCACCACCACTGTGTCACGTGACTGAAGGACTGTCTGTGTCTGAGAGAGAGTGATAGTCTCGATGTGCATCCCTGTGTTTCTCTCTCTGTGTGTGTGTGTGTGTGTGCATGTGTGCTATTAGAGGCCAGCACTGCAGGAACTCAGCTGCTGCAGGACACTGCAGGATTGCTGTTCTGCTGCTGTCTCTTGCTTTTTTCCCCCCTCTCTCTCTCTCGCTCTCTCTCTCCTCTCTCTATTCACTCAGGCAAATTGCTCAAGGAGGATGGTGAGAGCATGTGCTGCATACTTTTTCAGCAGGGGAGAGGGGGAGGTGGGTGAGTGGAGGAGAAAGGAGGAGGAGGGGGTGGGGGCAGAATCACAGAGGTGCAAAGCATGCTGGTGAGGCACTGTGCTGGGCAACTGTACCTCTGAGAGAGACTACAGTAGAGAAATTGGAGCCGAGGAAGGAGGAGGAGGGAAGAAGAGGAGGGTGGGAGGTGGGGGGAGGGCAGAAGTGAGGTGCAAGGAACATCAGGTGAGTGCGGCAATTTCCTTTGCCGGCGGTGCAGCACCCACCCTCAGTGAAAGTATGAGCAGGAGAACTGCAGATGTTCCAAGATGATGTCAGGCTCCGGATGTGGCGCGGACCTTATGTACAGTTTGCTATCACTCGGTTCCCTCGCACTCGCCTCCTTGCAGTGGGGAGAAATCCAAAGGCCTGAGAGATGCTTTGGACTTCTGCCTCACAAAGAGCCAGCTGACGACGCAGGGCCGGCTTTTTCAAGGTCTTAGCACAGTTACCTGAGGTGAACTCCGTGAATTGACCTGGCTGGATCCATCATCCAGACCTCCCAGACAGGTTTCAGAGCACATTTTGAATACTGACTCACTTTTATATGAAGCGTTTTCGCCCACAAACTATTTTTACATGGTCTTTGAAAAGGCTTGCAGTTGAGCGTAGACAGTGCAGTATGGCATAAGAGACAAAAGTAGCAACATCGACTTTTAGAGCAAGAGATTTGCTGAGATGCTGCCGCTGCTGCAAAGATATTACCAAGTGTAAGAATGGTTCTGCCCTGAGAGACCTTTTTCTGTTTTTATCCAAGAGACAAATAAAAACGTATCTAAACGCACGCGCAAACACCTCAGTACTTTCTCTCAAACAGTTTGTGCTAAATTCTCCAAAAAGAATCATAAAGAGCTGCATTCTGCCCTCGTATCCACTTTTAGGACAGCAGGAAAGTCCTAGTAGCTAGAGCACAACTTCATGACTGCACCACAGCTCCCCTGTCCCACGCAGGCCACTGTAGCCTCATTCTCATTTCCTCATTTCAGCACTCAGACACTGACAGCCCAGGACCACTGACACAATACATCCTTCTTACCAGTCTCCAGCATCATATTCACAACTAACACATGCTGCTAAATATAAACCCACAACTACCAGAGAAAAGTAGAGAGCTGGGACTATCTGTTCTCTCCTGAAAGCTAAGTCGACAAAGACAAAAGTCTCCTCTAGTGGAGAGAACTCTTTGCATCCCGGTTAGTTTTTTTTTGTCCTTGTGTCAAATGGCAAAGACCTCTCTACCAGCCGCTATCTGACACGCCGGCTGCTATTTCCAGCCTGTACCATGTGTTAAACATGGATGAGGGAGCAGTGGAGCCTGACTGCTAACTGACTGGCTGTCTGGCTGGTTGCTGCCTGGTTATTACTGGTGCAGAGGAGGCTGACACTGATGAGACAGAAGCAGCCAGAAGCTTAAAACACTGCAGGCATGCACACCGACATACGTATATCAACTCCTGTAAGGCTGATTTAAGAAGTACACCATCCTATGCGAAGAGATAGACATGTAAGGTGACAACACACAAGGTAAATAAGACTGGAGAGGAAATAGATGTATACCTACAGACGAGTCTCGGATGGCATCACACACGGGGCGGAGAGGAGGAAAACTTCTCTGCACTCACTCTGAGCCTCATGGTCGCTGGTGATGTGCTTTCATGGCGTGGCAAAGTTGACTGCAGCATTGCCTCCTGAACAGAATGACATTGTTTGCACTCTCTCTCTCCCTCACTCCTCCTCCTCCTCCTGTACGCGCTCGCTCCCCCTCCTCTTCTTTGCACGCTTGCTGGCAGCATAAACTGCACAGCTCAGCAGTGTTCCCCCACTGCCGCAGCAGATCCTGCATGAGCTCTGCGTATCTGAGTGGGATGGGACTTTTAAAGGGGAACGCAACCTCCAGGGTCAGTGTGTGTGCACATCCTCAGTCTGCCTTACTCTCCTCCCTGTGCTCCTCTACACCCCCCCTCCCCCACCCCCACCCCACCCCCCAACGCCCCCGAGAATCATCAGTGTAAAGGACTCCTCACAAGAGAGACCCCCTCCACGCACACATAACTCTCCATCCCCTTTTATTCATTTTCACACTACAGCAAAAGCTGCTTTGAGATATGAGTGTACTCAAACCACAGAGAGGCCATCTCCTCTGGTGTGCTTTGAAACTTGTCACAATATCTCTGAAATCTAATTGCCTCTGAAAATGCCTGGAAGGATTTCTCCAGGTATGAGTTGCAAAAAGAGGTATTTAAGACCATTTAATTAAAAAATTAACAGAAAATGTGACCTTGCGTCAAGCTAAATTAAGAAAATCACATACTTGGTCACCACTTTTACCACTTTTTTCACCTGTCACCTGGTGATACAGTATAAAAATGTGGTTGATTTACTATATATATTTATTATAAGCAATAGTTAAGAATAATATTTCAACCACGTACGTCAACAAAGCACACAACTCAAGGCACACCACAGGATTATTGCACACAGATCACTACGCATTTTGACAAATGAGCAATAATCATGCAGTCAGTAAGTGAATGTCACTATCTAAAAGCTGCTATCTCAACACTCGCTCAAAGTTTCACAATTCTCACAGGTACAAAATCCCCTTCAGTAAAGTAAAATGCCCTTAATCTGCAATCCCTATTACCTGCCTTTCATTACCCAAGATGCACTGCTCTACTGGTGCTATTCTGCAGTGCGCTAAAAAATAGAAATATCTTGACCAACCAAATTTGTCTTATGCGCGTTGCACAACTCTGTGAGAGTGAGATCATCCATCATTGAGTCAGCCAATAAGGTTGAACTTCTCTTTCTGCAATGTCTTTACTCCACAAAAACGCACTTGGTGGTACACTTTCCCAGCTTTCGGTGATGACGTTTGCAGTGCACTGCATGGGCTTTGTATGGATAATGGTGGCGCCATTAAAAATTCTGTGCGTTTTAGGCATCAGCGTCTTGGCTGCTCTCTGCAGCAGTGCAGCGCTCTCTGCTTCTCACTGCAGGAGCGAGCAAGGCTTTTTTTTTTTTTTCTTGCATGACTTTGTTCTGCCTGGGCCCCCGGTTGAACCCTGTGATCCTTCGTCCTCTGGTACAAAACTAGAAGCTGCGTGCATCTAGTATTAACGCTGAAACCATCACGTCAAGGTGTATTCTTACCTGTTTAAAGCACATTAGATTTTGATTATTATATTAAGGGTTTTCTCCCTAATTAGCTTGTATCTCTGCCGTTATAAGACACGCCACTGCTGGAACAGATTGCTGAATCAGCAGCACTCACATAATGGAGCATCTCTGACTATTGGGGATCAGCTACATGAGTCTGTCCATATCAATCAGTGTCAGTATGAATCATAGGTATGCACCGTGCAAAAACCCTTATCCCTCAGATGAGAGCGAAGCATCATTTCCTGCATGTACGATCTGCATGCAGTGCTGCTACTGCATCAGAGCGCCGAGCCTCGCAGCATCTGTCCTCTCCTGTGTACTCTGTGACACCAGGGAAAATGCCCCCGCCAGCATATCCCTCACATAGCCCATGCCATTCTCAGTAATGGCATCCCCTGTGATGAATAAGCCATGAGGAGGGGCCCTTTTACATGTCCTATTAGATTACCTCGCTATGCTTTACCTGGCCACTGTCACCTCATCGCCTCTGGCTCCCCACTCTTCTTAATATTCTCTCTTGTTAGCGCAGCCAAGGGCAGAATGTGTAAATGTGTGTTAAGGCTCATAGATCATATGAGTGTGGAGATTCAGAGTTGAGTCATTTATGCAGTTCATTGAATGTGTACATACACGGCTCTCATTCATGTTTATGATTCGCATTAAGGTCTGGGAAAACTTCCTGACTGTTAGCGTTTTTGCAGTTGATAGGAAACGTTTACCTAAATAGGTGATTGTTTTTTTTGGTGCCTGGTATCATAGCAGGCAGTCATCATTGTCTTATGTATTATCAGACACGAGCTATGAGCAAAACAGACGCAATGCTCACCTGAGGAAAAAAAGGTTATCTGTCAAGTGTGGACATTCTTGACACACGCAGATAAAGGAGTCGAGTCTAACCATCGGCTGGTGAGTTGGTGTGTGTCTTTTTGCCATTCACAGCCCATTCCTCGGCTCCATTGATCTGCACGGAAAAGATAATAGACACATTGATTCACAAGCTCAGCAGCTTGCTTGGTTTACACATCAATTCAGACTAATTCTCAACAGTCCTCAGTCAAGGAGGAGAATTGCCTTGACTGACGACTGACACCTGGGTTTACAACACTCTTTGGGTGCACAGCATAGCAGAATTTATTTCAGAAAATCTGACAAGATGTAAAATAAAAAAAAGGTTTCAGTGAGCTATAGGTGATTAGGCGGTTATAAGGGATATTTTCAGGGGAAATCTGACATTGGCAATGAAAAATAGAGTCGGAAGGGAGGTAATTGAGGCTAGCTAGCAATAAATTAACTTCACACACAATCTTGCTCTCTCTGCTCAGTTCAGTCAATCTAGCATAGAGATAGACTGAATGATGGGATCCTGATTTTGTAAAAGATGGTGCGTGGTGTGTTTCACTGCGCCAATGCTTCTTTGTTGACCTAATTTTGTAAAGCTGAGCAGATTCCTGCCAAGGCCAAGTGGAGTGAAAAAGACACACTGTCATCGATGAAACAGGTCAAATGTGGATGCACAGAAATGACTGAAGCACACAGAGGTACACACTGTTTAACATTTAGAATTGTGAATTCATAACAGATGAATTATTCCAGATATCATTTATTTCATTGACAAGGAAACACTGTTTTTCATTTGATCAAAGAATCACTTACGACATTACTCACCGTGATATTAAAGACCCCGTTTTGAAAGGCAGGACTCGATATGTGAAACATATGAAGTGCGAGGAGTCATCAGTTTCTCCCTAAGCATGAGAGAGATCTTAGTAAAAGGTCTATGATGGATTGACATGGTGAGTGACTGAACTTCTGACAGCTCGCTGCTCTGTTGTAGTGAATGAGCAGCAGCTCTGTCAGCGTCAGCAGCAGGAGCAGTTTGCTCTCTACAGTGGTGTTGTAGCAAAGCATAATGCACAGATCAGCCTTAACTGAGGGAGACTGCCGCTGAGAAGCCTATAATATACATTTCAAGCATCCCTATGTAATATTTTAAGATAAACAGTAAAAAAAATAGTTCTACATGTTGTGTTTTTGTCTGTATTTCTCTGGAGCATTTTGTGTATTTGAGATGACTGCAGTTAAAATGTGTACATTGTAGGGCAGGTTAAGTAAATATTTCTCTGTATAGAGAACAAAGACTTTGTGTTCATCTTATCTGTGGCAGTAGTATGTATATGCCCATTAAGCTGTAAACCAGCTAAATTACACCTGTAAATATTTAAGTTTCACGGCTAAATTGCACTTCTTTACTCAAGGCACTCAAATTCAAGGCACTGACAGAAATAAACAAACCAAAATGATCATCTTGAAAGCAATCAAGGACCTCACCTTGATGAAGAATATCCTTCACGGGGAACTGCCACAGTCTATCACTGTAATGCTGCTTTGTTTTTTTATGAAACATTAATATTTGTGTGATAGTAAGGCAGAAAACCATTTTGTGTTTAATATCGCTTGATGATTTTTAAAAGAAACTCCAGTGTTATTTGTGTGCCATTTTTATCTGCAGAGACGGCGAGCAGCTTGTTATTTTTGGTCTTTTCCCCTGCTGCATTGTGTTCTGCGTTCCAGGTTCTTGGAGGAGTGTTGCATATCCTCCACAACAACTCGTGTCATCTGGAGATGTGTGTTGACTCCTGGCCTACATTCACTACTGCCATTTGTTACCGTCAAAAACAGGTATAGCACACAGGGACAAAGATAACTTATAGGCTCCTCCAGAGTGGCCTGATGATGTCTGTATACGCCTGTGAAGGATTTCAGCAGCGGCGGCTCCGGGGTGATTCCTGACATATGCGCCGTCTTCACCAAGAACCCAACAACTCTGAGAAGTCTGCTGCTTAATGAGAGAGTCGTAAACTGGAGGAACGGACTCATATTCAGAGGTAGTGTGAAAGAATGATGTATTAAGAGTATACTGTATGTTTTGAATTAAGATGCACAGTATAGTTTTTTTTGCCAGTAATGTACAACCTTCTTTTTTCATTTTGATCAGTATAGCAATATACATTATTTTTTATTCCAGTGCAATATTACCATGTGTCTAGTTTCCATCTGTGAAGTATACCTATAATTCCTATAAGTATAATAATATACTGTAATTGTGATGTATGGTGCAGATGTAGACAACAACACTGTTTTTGGATGACTGTAACAGAACATGAGCATTGATCATGAGTCTGTTTCTCGGTACACCATCATCTGTAGCACTCAGTTGCTAGCGAAGACATAGATCTTTGAAAATGTGTCACAAAAATATACTTTAATTTAAAAAAAAGGCTCAGTTATAGATTTGTTGGGAACTATTTTCACCTGCAGATTAATACACACAAGAAAGATGTCACCCAGTGCAACGATGTGGCTTGTTGGTGTGTTTTAGATAGTTTTTGGACAACAATGGAGGTCTATGGCAGAGAGGAAGAAGATATATCAGGCTTTGGATACACAGACAATACTTGTTAGTTGGACCTAGTCATTGTTGGTTTTGGTCTTTTCATGGAATTTGTTGACAATAGGAAAAATATAGAATATCACCAGACTTATTCTTTAAACTTAACTGTGGATTTGTGCTTGCACTTGCAAATAGTAAATGTATTGTCACTTATTGAAACTTCCAAAATTCAGACGTTTTCGTCTGCCTTAGAACAGTCTGTCCATTAGTGTCTTCACTTATTGTATGAGTCAGTATAATGCAACACAGCAGGCAGTTTTAATATCAGAGCAAATACAGTAATTAATTTTTAAGCAATTATTGTCCATACCCGTAGTAGCAAACAACTGTACGATATGTCATTTTTTCCAATCAGATGGTTCTGTAACATGTAATTTTATTTGCCCATGCCATAATTAGGAATGCACTAATCTGATATGCTGGAATGATATCTGCGCTGCTACTGACCTCATTACGTGGAATGGGTATCGGCCATAACACGACTGATCTACACTACAAAACAGTGTCTTTGTCAGTGTTGTGTCTCTGCTATCAGTTACATTCTTTCGGTCACCAACTCAGTTTTTAGTGCTCCTGGCCTCATGTTATCTTATATAAAAATTATTCCAGTGAGTACCATACAGTGGGGTATACACATTTTAAATTTGGGGAAAAGAGAGCTCTGGTATCTGATAGGTATACTGTAGTAGATGCCCTGAGCTGAGGTATCAGAAACGGTATCGGGAAAGAAAAAAGCTGGATGGATGGATCAGTGCATCCCTATCCATGATGAAGAAGGTAAATTAAAACAAATTGTCACTTTGCTTTTGTGTCTCTGAAAGGTATACCAAGCTCACATTGTCATCTCATCAAAGACCTTGCCTCTCTCAGTGGGCTCAATATCACAGAATATGGGGGTTATAACACCTTCATCCGCCACAGCCAGGAGACTATGGACTTGCAAGAGTGAGTTTCTGAAATGTATTCATGACCTGAGTTCAAGGCAGCTCCATTATTTTTTGCAACTGATGAATGAGATTAGAAAATATGATATACATTTCCGTGATTCATGTTCATCATTTTTGTTCGCATTTTTCCCCTGCAGGCCAGGAAGGTGTTGACGCTGCCAATTTCCATTCTGGACGAGTCCCACGCTGAGCTCGTGGATGCACACTTGCCTTATGGAGGCAGCCAGGAGAGCCTCAACCACGTTGAGAGCCTGTATCCGCCATCTGCCAAACCACTGTGTGACGGATGAGAGGGGCCGGCCCGTGTCCTGGATGCTGTCTGACGAGCTGTGTGAGCTGAGAATGGCCTACACCCTACCAGAGTACAGACGGGCCGGTCACCTCCTGGCTCTGTCTCTGGCTCTGATCCGCAGGATGAGCCCCGTGGGTCTGCCCGTCTACTGCCACGTCAACCAGCAGAACCAGGCCACCATTAACGCTGTGACCTCACTCGGCTTCACTGCTTGTCCCAGTATGGAGGACATCTCAGTGCTGCTAATATGCAAGGACAGAGTCTGAGTAAGCCAAACTAATGACAATAAAGTCTGTTGGATGATTGAAACCACACTGGAAAAGTGATGTTTTATTGTAAAAGTGGAAAATGTAACAACTACTCCTCTTGTTCTCTGATTTCTGTTTGCCTACAGTACTCAGGGGATGCTGCGCTTAAGACAGCTTAGTCCATTGCTGACAGCAAACTGCAAGTAGAACAAACTCAAAAATAACATGTTCTGTGGCTTTAGGGTGGATTTGATGAATATGCCAGCCATGCTGCTCCTTTTTTTTTTCACTGTAAAAAAGGAATACAAATGTCCCTCAATGCGAAATAATTCTGTAAGGACAATACAAATCTGTCTTCAGTTTGACCCTCTGGCGTTTGCTGAGTGGCTTTTCTTGAGGAAAAGACCCCTTAATCTGCAGATCACCCAAGGAGACTCTCATCCACCTGAGACCCCTCCCTGGAGGTGTGCTGTTCCACTGCTGATTGCCTCTCTGTGTTTTAGCAGCAATGCACCATTCAAGTCTGCAGGCAACTTGACAAATGAGCAGCGATCTGAGCCGAGGGGATGCTCGTACTGCACCACACATCCTGTCCCATCCACATCCCCCTGTCCCGCAGTGGTGCACCTCCCTACACTGACGCCCTGTCCTTACTCTAAACCAGCAAGCGCTCTTCTCAAAGTCACACGAGTACAGCACACGCTAAATACATGCCAGCTGACGCATGTACATACAAAGACGCGGCTAAAAGAGTAAGTAAACGCAAGCCTGTACATTTCAAGCGTTAAACTGTGTTGTAAATTTATACAAAGTTACACAAATTACCAGACTATATCCTTTTAATACTTCAAATAATAAGTGAGTGTTTTATGTTTCATTTTGGAATATTATAAATGATCATAACCGTCAATAAACTTGTAAATAGAGCTGAAACAATTAGTCGATAAATCAAATTGGCAACTGTTTTGATAATCAATCAATCAATCGTTTAAGTCAGTTTTAAAGCAAAAAAGCTAAACATTTGATTGTTCCAGCTTCTCCAATATGAGGATTTTCTGCTTTTCTGTGTTTTTAGTAGTTTGACAAAACAAGAAAGGTGAATTCGTCACCTTTAGTTCTGTGAAACTGTCACAGGAATTTTTCATTATTTTATTGACTTATCGATTAATTGAGAAAAATATTAGGAGATTAATCGATAATGAAAATAGTGGTTAGTTGTAGCCCTTCTTGTCAGTTTAGTGTGTTAATATCTGGCTAGAATTCTCTCAAAAAGAGAGACCATCCTGGTTATTTCAAAAATGAATGGTGTGAAATGTTTTCTCACTGGGCCTCTTGAACGATATACAGTACACAAAAATAACTAACCAGAGGTCACTATTCCCAGAGTGGATGATTTTCTAAACCTCACTGTCCATGCACACTACTCTAATAACTGCTAAAGATTATTTTTATCGCTGTCCAAAGATTTCTGCTTTACAAAGCTGGACTGTACAGGTCTTATATTGCAAGCCATCCACTGAAACATGAGATGTCTTCTCACGTACAGCATGAATCTATTTGAGTGCTCAACCTCCAATACAGTCAAAGAGGTGTAGGACAGTAAAAAAAAAAAAAAAAAAAAGCATCAGGAGGGATTTATGCAAGCTGCATCGGTTGCAGATCTTTACTCATCTCAAGGAAGGTTTGTGAGTCAGCTAAGAGGCAAAAAACTCAGAACATGAAGTACCTGACGGCTGAACTAGTTCTGTGGCTTCATCAGTATGTTGCCTGCAACTGCAACCACCACTTGAGGACAGCATCCTCCCACTGGTCCTCCTCAGAAACTGCATCTCTGAACAAGTGAGGAGCTGAGTGTCTGACGCAGCATGCGATCATTCACCTTGGCTGCGTTTGCTGCTTGGACTTGCCTTGGTGCAGCTGTCCACACATATCCCCCTTCACACCACCACCACCACAACCCTCAACCCCCACCCCCTACCCCTACCCCCCTATAGAGGCAGCGCACTCTGCCAGCCGTGGAGTGGGACGTACTATCGATCCTGCTGAAATGATGGTTTCTAAAAGGGAGGCAGTAAGCATGTCTGCACTCCCCTCCTCCACTGTGGAGGGGCCCTGAGATATCACCAAGCTCAGCACATTGCACCATCACCGTATGGGAAAATGGGATTTTCACTGGGAGACGAGCTGAGGGGAAGGTAATTTAAGTCGCCAAGCTATGTTCCCCACCAAGGATGTAAAATGAGCCATATTACCTTCAGACGCCTCACACAGTGGACAAATAAGGTCATTTTAAATGTCCTATTAATTCCAGTCCTTGTCACGGAGAAATCAGATGCCAAATGGGAAAATGTGCATGAGTGCTGCAGTTAAGACGGATGTGAAGAGAAGGAGGATGTTCATTCAATATTCAACCACTCATCTTTGCAGCTTTTAGCACTTTTTTCAGGATGAGCACATGTACCATCATGTGCCGCTGGTTTTGTATGATTCTGCAAGGAATTCAATGTTATTCTGAATGAGTGATACACGAATTAAGAAGTGTTTTATGCAGACTGAGTTAATAACCTAATGTGAGGCTCTAAACCTCAAGCAGAGGGAGTCTATTCCAGAGAAACCACTAGATGGCAACAGTGTGCTAGTATTTTCCAATACTCAGGTGAAATGTGGTGCACGTGTATGCTGTGACTCACACAGGGCTAGGGGAAATTCTGAGCAGGCTTTTATAGCTGTCAGTGTCTGGTACACAAAATAAAACTAAATAGGAGTTGATAATCATTTACTGGGGTCACTTTTATGGGGGAAAAACTATGGTGCTTGTTTCCATTCCCTTTATGAAAGGACCTTGTTGTAAAGGAGCTCCTGTTACTGAAGATATTTGCTTGAAAGATTAGAAGTGAAGTGCATCAGTTGTTCGCCACATGAAGGTCGTATGCAGGGTGCATCATCCTCGTCAGTCACCATACTTGACATTCCCCCAGGGGTCAGTGTGTCAGTCAGTGGAGTATGATTGGGACTTACTGAGCAGCAGTGATTGATGTTTAGGATTTCCACTCGTCTTAACGTCATGCTTTTTTAAAAACGTGTCAGCGAGGGACTGAATGGCCCAAGTTGAACAACAAAGTGCTCCAGTGTTTCAGTGTGTGAGCAATCATGGTTCACTGGATGTTGGTAATGTGGAGTGTGTGTGTGTGTGTGTGTGTGTGTGTGTGTGTGTGTGTGTGTGTGTACTTGACAGATTGGAGTGAGAATGATCAATTATGGTTCCTTTTACCATTACACATCACATGCATGCTTTTAGGACAAACTGTAATAGCATGATTATGTCCTTGAATACACAGTACACAGCAAACTAACAAAGAAGTAAATAGTGGCAGTGTGATGTCCTACCTGACTTGTTCAGCATGTGAGCCCAGTGTAGTCTGCACTTTAGATTACACATTATAAGGATCCTGTGATGGCGAGGTACTGGACTGAAGTTAGTTTTATATTGGGGGAGCGGCTGTCAAGTGGACATTTTCCATCCTCAATAAACATGTTCAATTTCAGTCATGGATGAAAAATTACAACCAATAACAATTCCAGTGCACGAGGACCATAATGGAAATATGTATTTTACTTATTTTTTATTTTATATATGTCTAGACTGTGTGCGTGCAGTTATGTTTTTGTCAAATAAGTGAATCTATCTAATATTTTTGAAAATAATATGTGATATTTCAATATTTAATTGGATATTTTCATGTAGCTACAACCACATGTAGACATTGTACACATGTATACAATTTAATAACTACTTTGTCCTATGAGTTACAGCTGTGAAGCCAAATTTTGTCATGTTTCTCCCTCTAATATACATTATATGTATGTATGTATGTGTGTATATATATTTTTTTCATGACAGTTTAAAAAACAATATGTTTTGATACAACACAACTCGACTGTATAACAATAATACTTTATTATTAATTACAGCTATAATTAATAATCAACCATGTATTATTATTGTTGTTGTTGTTATTATTTAAACCACTTAGCTTCCATAAGGGCTTTTAGCATAATTAAATCACTGAAAAAAATTATCGGAAAATATTGAGAAAAAGCATTTGACAAAACATCTTTTTTGATCAGAAGTAGCATACTAAAGTGCAATATAGTGTGAGGCCTTTTGCAAGTGTTGAATGTGACTTAAATCGATCGTAAATTAAAGAATATTTTCAGAATTACGGCTACAAGTTAAAGCTAGGCCTACATGTCAACAGTAGGCCTTACTGTGTTTATAGAAAAACTGTTGGGGAGCAGTTGTTGTATAGGGTTTCTATCTTCAGATAATCTCAAATGTGTGCACCATTGCGCTTGAACATGCTTCATGAATACATTTACAACCTCAAAAAAAATCATAAAAAGCATGAACTGCAATAGCTACCAACATGAAGCCAACGTTGCTCGGGCTACATACCGTCATAGGGAGGTCCTAATCTAGCAGAGCAGCTGGGAGCGTTTGACCACGTGATGCGAGAGATGTTAGCGAGCAGCCATCATCATTTCACCTAATTCATGCCCAGCCCGAAATGGTAAAAGGTAAGACGACAAGGAAACGGAAAACTACGATGGAGTAGGTGAAGACTGAAGCCTCTCCCGGTCTTATCCACTCTGCTGTTTTTTTCACTGCCTCACAACGTAACAAGGTCTGTTTGTTAGGTGCTTTTCATCCCCTTCTCCCCCTGTTTTTGTGCTCATATGGTGGCTGCCGAAGCGCTTGTTTCGGTTTCTGTGCTCATCTTTACATCACATTTAACATATTCGATATCGGAAAACAACACCCGCGAAAGGGTTGTCACTTCCCAAACGTCCAGTTTAACAGGAGCAATGAGTTCTGTCTTTGTCTTCGCCCTTCATTAACATTAGCCATGTTTTGTTGCTGTTTATGCTAACACGGTCGGTTTGTGCTGCTGCTTGTTGTGTAACAAACGTTTGGAACGCGACCGAGCTCCAGGTGAACAGAAACAACGGTTAGTAACGCTCGATTCACGCGCTGCTCCTGCCTGTGGTCGCGCGTGGACGTTTGGCTGCTTGGCCCACGAGAGCTTATGTGAACATTAGGCTGCTTTCACATTAGCTAGCATGACAAGCTATTATGGGTTAACTGTCCAGAAGGCCTACATACACTCAGTTTCCATATTACTGTGTATACTTATCTTAAATCCAATGCAGCAGACAGTACATTCTACTGTCATGAAGGTTACAATAAGTTTAGTTTTTGTTGAAACTGTTTTAGAGAGGTGTTGATTCAACTTTTTCATCATTCTAGATGCTGTAGTTAGTGGTACTATTGACTTGTATGTCATTACACTGAGAAGTGTTTCTAATATTTTGTCCACCCACTTTATATCAGTGGGGATAGACCAAATATCAGAAAAAACTCATCATAATGTAATACCGTTCAATAGCACGATAAACTACACCCTCCAAAATGATAACGTTGAATCAACAAAAAGTGAACAATAAAGCCTTCATAAAGGGAGGATTTATTGCAGAGCCGTTGTATTAGACTGCATTAGTTTTAGTAAGGGGTGTCTCTAATACACTGGCAACTGTGTAGCACACAGAATTACACCTAAGCAAAGGTAACTGAGCAGAGAAAACTACAAAAACATGTCAACTAAACCCCTCTCAAGGCTCAAACACTGTTCAGTTTTAATCTCATCATAGGACATAGAAAGGTCATAGACTATTATATTCAGCAACACTTTTCTGCATAACACATTCAAGCCTTGTATCCGTACAATGGATGACTCTGTTTTTGGTAAACCTTGAGCTTTATGTACTCAGCAGGTCAACAAACAGGCTAGGGCTTAAGTTCAGGTGGGCTTGGTCTAAATTGGGCCTTACAATAGAGACAAGTGTTTCCTTGGCTCAGCAAACCCAGCGAGCCCTTCCTCTTGCATTTTAATAAGCTCCAAACCAACCCAGGGGCCCGGGAACCCCAACAAGCCCAGGCCAGGATCCAAGCCCAAATGTATCCCTCCACAAGCCACCTTTTTATACTACTAATGGGTATGTTGGTTTTGAAGTCCAAGGTAAATGTGGGAAGACCTTTTTATTGTTCTGTTAGTTTTGATTTACTTGTGCATGTTGTGTGCGTCAAAAGGTGGCCCTTTGCCACGGGGAGAGGGAATGGTAAACTCCTGGCTCCTAGAGTGTGCAAATTAACATGTTTCACTCTCCCTGAATGCTGGACAGGCATTGAAAAAGAGATTGTTTACATTCAGATGCTGGCCACCCGCTGCTTGCTTTTTCTTCCCTCCTGTTTTCCAATCACTGAAGAGACATGACCCATTTAAATGGTTGTTTACTTGCATTAGAAGAAGAGCCAAAACACTTCTCAATGAACTCTTGTCTACAATTCAATTAGAGTGGCCTTCCCAGCAGCACAGTTTTCCACATTACACAATGCTCTCTTCAGCCTAGCTGCAACACAGGCAGAAGTACGAAGACCAAAGAGCAGCAGTAGTCACACCTCCGCCCACAAAAAGTCACATTATGTCTTTTGGATATTGATAGTTTGGAGTGTGGTGTATCAGACCAGATATGGTTTTCACTATAAAAGACTGGTCTGCCTATTGATCTACAGTAGTCCCACTGGCATTCAGTTGCGTTTAAAGTTTCAAATGAAGAATATAAAAATTAGCTACAAGATTATGTTTAATAGTTAGATTCAGGCTCCACAGTAAGTGCCCCATCACAGCTGTGGTCTATTGTAATGGAGCTGGTGAAGTAAAGCACAGCAGGTATTCATCAGGTTTTTATTGTCAAGTTTCTGAAACTGTTTCTGCCTCAGAAGAGCTGTGGTCCAGCAGTGTCTCCCTTTTTTTTAAGCCAGACGTTTTATTACTGCTTTTCCTGTTGCCCTCTGACTAGACAACCATATAATAAGAAATGGCTGGAGTTTTTCCCCTCTTTTTTTGTCCTATTTTTGGAGATTGTGGGAATAGTAGGTGAGTAACGTGTCAGCCCATGGAGGGCCTGGAATCTACTTTGGTGCTGCTTAACACTGCTTTTCATGTTCATTAGATTTTGAGAAACCAACACAGTTAGATGACAGTCATAACGCCATAGAACCAAATCACCTGTTGATTTTATTATATCCTCCTTCAGGACTTATTTTCATCTGTATTTTTATCACTTGGCCAAATATGGTTAATTTATGATTGTGTACACGCATCAGAATAATGACATGATTTTAAGTTTTGTGCTGGAGATTCTGAGGCAGTAAAAAAGTCCCTTAGTTGTCCTCCCTGTCAGGATGTCAAGCACTTTCTGTTGTAGCTGCTTGATAAGTGGACAAAATTGGCAACATCATGTTATCACAAATTCTAGGATTGACTCTGCTTTATCAAGAAAAGCTGAAGAAGAAGTAATGCGTAAAATTGAGGACAACTAATCAAATTAGGTTTGAATGGTTTTTCATGTTGTTTGTGCGCCTTGTCCTAAATGAGTCGCCTCGCAAAAAAGGAGCAGATAATAATAACATGGGTGTTTACCAGTTACATATGTAGCGCTCTAAACTCTATATGGAAATTATTGTTTGATAAACTGCGTAGGAACCGATGAGAAAATAGGATCAAGGTAGCATGTTGCTCCTCTCCTCTCATTTTGTAATAATTGATGGATATAGATTTTGTATAGTTCCTGGATCTATGGATCAGGTACATTTTAAATGAATGTGAAAAAGTATCACTGACATGTTTTATGGTCTCTTGTAGGCCTACAGTTGTCTGAAGGTGACGTCAAGGCACATAGGGCAAAATTGGTCATATCTAGATTTAGTTGATTACCCAACATGTCTAGTTTCTACAGTGCACATCTGTGAAATTCTAATCAGGCCAATTGAATTTGTCCGGACTGTTTACAGCTAAGCACAGTCGGATCAGGTGGTTTGGGTTATTTTTGTTTGTTTTCTTACTTGTGGTGCATAGTCGGATTACTCCAAAACAGAATGAATCCAAACATGATGCTTTAAAGCACAACTTAAGAGCTTTATGTCAAAATGTGTCCACTGTTGGATAATATATGTTGTCTTTACTGTGGGTAAAAAGTCATCATAAAGGCACAGTTTACAGAAAACATAGGATGTGTTGGCTGTGTCATTTGATGTTGCAATATCGTGATACAGATACATTTACAGGAAAGTCCATTGAAAAACAGTTTTACGGATCAAATAACCAGACAGGAATGTCTGTTTTTGGCTTATCCAGCAAATTCAATACCTGACAAATCAAAGTACTTACCCACATTGATGCAAACATATTCCCATTAAGCAGTTCTGCTCATTGATATGCAACATTGCCCACAATTGTCCAGTACAACCACGTACATTAAAGTGATAACTACCATATAAACAGTATGTCAAAATCTCTGACGGTTGACACATTTATATTGTCTCATGTATACTGTCACATTGCCCAACCCTGGTTAGCCATGTGTTTAGAAAGTCTGTGTGCACACAGCAGCTAACCTGTCAGTTATTTTTTATTATTTTTCATTTCAGTCTGACATTGTAACTAGGGCAGTCTGTTCTCTGTAAATAGTCCAATCCATTATACATGAGCTTTTCAATGGAGCAAATACATTTCTGACTGTTGATTGGCAGAAACTTGTTGGTCTTGTCTTTCTTGGTTGCCTCGACATTATAGTGAACCGGTAGGGAGGGAAAACAAGGCCATACAGTCCTGATCTACTGTCTGATTGCTCTGGACTTTAGATTAATGTCAGATGGTTGCGGGCAAATACACAATGGTAGTGACTTATTTACCATCCTTACTAAGGCTCTAGGAAATGAGGCCATGGTCAGCAGATACATGTTTTCCTGCTGTTGTGTATTGATAATGTTACCAATGCAAAATCGGTATGTAGGTTTACATCTCAGATTTCTTAGGTCATGTGACACTGCTTTCTTTGTTATACACTAAGCATCACATGAGAACAAAGCCACTTCTGAGGCCGCTTAACAGCCCTGCAGCTAATATCAGTTGTTGTCCACTAATTACCAAATGAAGCGAGTTAAAACATTGAGTGCATTTTCCATTTAATGTAAACATGCACTGTAACATGGCCAACAAATGCTGTATTATGTCATTACAGCAGATGTACCATTTTGTTGCCATCAAAGGGCGTGATAACATAAGGACAATGTGCCTTTATGTTTAGCTTGCTCTGGTGTTGCAGGTTCTGATGCTAACGTTTCCTGTTTCAAACAGAAAAGATGGCTAAGTGGATTAGTTAATTATAAACTTGTTTGTCTGCTTTCATCTCCTCTAATCTTTCCAGGTAGGTTTCAAACAACACCTGGTGTGACCTTGGCTGTCTGCATCTGGTGACACCGGAGCTTCAAACCTGCTTCTTGGGTTGAAGGAGCACAGTGGAGGAGAGGGTCTGAGGCTGATTACTCCCCCCATTAGTCTTTGAGGAGGGGGGAGGAGGAGGAGGAGGAGGAGGAGGAGGAAGAAGGAGCTGCTATAATCACCCAGAGCATGGGGCAAAAAGTCCCAGGTGGCATTAAAACCATTGATATGCGGGATCCGGCGTTCAGCCCCCTGAAGCTGGAGCTACAGGCCCTGAGTCGCACCAAGCCGTCTCGACTGGATCTGCTGCTGGACATGCCACCTGCCAGCCAGGACGTCCAGGTCCAGCACTCGTGGAACAACGACGACCGCTCCCTCAACATCTTCGTCAAGGACGACAACAAGCTGGTGTTTCACAGGCACCCTGTGGCGCAGAGCACGGACGCCATCCGGGGCCGTGTTGGCTATACAAGGGGACTGCACGTGTGGGAGATCAGCTGGGCTATGCGTCAGAGGGGCACGCACGCTGTGGTCGGAGTGGCCACAAGTGACGCCCCGCTACACTCTGTGGGCTACACAGCTTTGGTAGGAAGCAACGCTGAGTCCTGGGGCTGGGACCTGTGCAGGAGTAAACTCTACCACGACGGCAAGAATCACCCAGGAAAAAGCTACCCGGCCTTCCTCGAGCCAGACGACACCTTCATAATACCAGACTCCCTCTTAGTAGTCTTGGACATGGATGAGGGGACTCTGGGTTACATAGTGGACGGACATTATCTAGGGGTGGCGTTCAGAGGACTTAAGGGCAGGAAGCTGTACCCGGTGGTGAGCGCCGTGTGGGGACACTGTGAAATAAGAATCCGGTACATAAATGGACTCGATCGTAAGTGCAAACTTTAAATATTTAAAATACTTCTGTTATTCTTTTCTCTCATAAGCGGCAGTGTTTTGCTCTCCATGATGATGTCTTGTGCACAGCTCTTGCACAACCAGTGGCAGCATTTATTAATGCAATAAACAAAGGTGTGACAGGACATATTACTGCACAGGGTTACTATAGACCAGCATTATAGTCTCTGACTTACATCAGTATTATGTAAAGCAGTACATGTGATAACATGACGTTATTTGTATTCTTGCCTTGCGGTCCAGATTACATATAAATTAATATTTAACTGTATCCCTTACTCACTTGTTCTCATATGAGAATGATTTCATTGTGTCCTAATCTTGTGCCCCAGCTTTTGTCATGAACTGTACCTGGCCATTGTTTTTAAACTAGACTGTGGCACCTCCATTATAGATGTCAGTGTTTATCGCTTTGAAAACATCCAGTGGTCCTTAATGTTCATGAACAAAAAGACAAGCTGTTTGTTTCCCCCTCAGACAAACGTAAAATGGATACCAATTGGATTAATGCCAATTATTCCATGATGAAAGGGTCATAAGCTATAAATGAGGAAACGTAGGTGCTTATCAAAACATGTTGTACTACCAACATGTCCCAAGTGCTCTGTGCTCATTAGATTTTTATGTTCAGCTAAGATCCCTTGACCTAGTTTAGGCCTGTGGAAAAGAAGCCCTACAGATGCAGTGATACTCACAAAAGCCCAGTTTCAATTTGATATGACATTGTTCATATTGTAGAGGGGAAATCCATGATCTTATACATTCTTATGTGAGACTATAAGCAGTTAGTCTCACAATATGTCGTTAATCTTGTGGCTGATCCAGTATGCAGGGTTGGCACTTCAGCTAAAGAATATGGCTGCAAGTAAAACTGATTTTTTTTTCTGGCTGTTACCAAACCTAAAGGTAAATATTCAAAGGGCTGGATATTGAACATCAATACTTTTTTGAAAACCGAAGGAAATATTTCTGTAGCACATATTGAAAATTGTCAAGTACCAAAATTTGGCACTAAACGTTTAGTCAGATTCTTAGTCTTGTTTAGTCAGATATTTTCTTATTTAAGTCACAAATTATTACTTTTAGACAGTATTTTAAGTTGTATGGCTGCTTAAAATGAAAGACCTGTATTTGAAAATGTTGGCTTATTTTGTTAAATTCAAGGGGGTTCGATTTTTGTATTCCTCTAAGTAAGGTTTCAAAATAAGTATAGTTTCGGTATAGATACTTGAAACTCAGGTATCGTATTGGAACTGCAATTGAAATTGTTAGAAACATACACAACCCTAAATGTCCATCACGTTAGGAGAGTCAAATGTCTGTCTTCACAAGCAGTCAAACTAAAAACATTTCCCTTGCCAAATGATTCAAATGATCAGTAGATTACCAAAATTCTCATCAATTTAAACTTTTTGAAAGATTATAGTTTAGGCACTACTAGAGAGCAAACTACCTACTACTAAGTGTTATCCTATCATGTAATCTATGTGGAGGCAACATTTCTTTGTAATGATTTGAGAATATTTTGGTTAATTTTTATCATACACAAAAATGACTTTATGGCCCACATAAACTTTTGTGTTCTCCGTGGCAGTAGAAGATAAAGGTTGTTATAATACTGTTCTGTTCCCATTTTAATAGCAGGTCACTCACCCTCTGTGTTCACGTTATTATACGCTAGTGTCTGTCCAGTCCTGTCCTGTTTAATGGACATGACACATTATACACAGTGCCTCTCAGATTTGAGTTAAGGCTTGACTCCTGGAATGAGATTCAGCCATTGCTAACACATAAAACATGCTCTTCCTCACCCCTCTCCCTCTCTTGTCCCCCCCCCTTCCCAGCTGAACCCCTCTCTCTGATGGACCTGTGTAGGCGTTCGGTGAGGGTGGCATTAGGAAGAGACCGTCTGAGTGAAATCCATAGACTGCCCCTGCCGGCCTCTCTCAAGAACTACCTGCTCTACCAATGACGGCGCTGTCAGTCACAGCACGCTCAGTCTCTTTTCTCACATTTCTCTGGGATCCTTCTTGGGTTGAACCCGTTTGACAACATTGCTCAAGGCTCCAGGACTGACTCAGCCTTCAACAAGTATGCTTCTGTGTCAGTGGCTGGACTCCTTTTGAGTTTCTTATCCTGTTTTTATGACTCTTTGCAATTGTATTCTCTAACTTTATAAAATCAGGAATCACTGAACACTATGCACATGCTGATCCAGACGATGCCCAGACAGTCACCATGTTGGTGTACCTCTTCCAGTTAGTAAGTTAATGTGGGCACATGTGGTCAGTATCTCTGCTGTGACCTCCAGACTTTATCATTATGGATTTCTATCTTGTAGCCTTTTAAATTTAAATGTTATTGGATATGCTAAAACAAAATTGTGGGATGGATGTTGAGCTAAACTTTGAGCGTTGGTGCAGAAGTGCACTGCCAGTATCTGGCCACAGGGTGGCAGCACATACACATGGCAACCTGCACACCTTCTCAAATCAAGAATTATAACATGAAATCCTAGTTGCTTTTAGAAAATGTGTTTTTTAAATGGATTATAAATAAAAAATTGCAGTTCACACAACACAGAAAGGAGATGCTGACCACTCCACAGTGAGTCTGTAGTGCAGTGTGGATGAATGCACTGTGACGCAACTGAAGAGCAGCTCCGACCACTCACTGCATCAGGTTTCTCTGCGATATGGAAATGTGCCCCATTGCTTATGATCATGGCATCCGACAGGAACATCATCAGCAGAAATTTTAACGGAAGGATAATGTCACTGTGATTATTTGTAGCATGCATCTGCAGGAATTTTTTCTCAATACAATCACAACTACTTTTTTTTTTTCCTGTCACTCCTGCTTTTTGTAGTGTAGTAGTTTTCAACCACACGCTGTTGGGACCCAAGAGTGCTGTTTTTTTCAAAGTCTCTCCATCAACTGATTTCACAGGTTTGCACATATTCAGCCAGAGAATGGAAACTAACCAATGAAATAGCCACTGAAGTGGTTCATTGAAACGAAAACCTGCTACTTTTGGGTCTCACTGGCACATAGCTGAGCACCATTGATGTAGTTTTTGTGTTTTATGACGTAAAGGGGGAAAAGGGGGTTCGAGAAACATGCTATGTTGGTGAACATTGTGCCTGAATCAGCAAACTTCACATTTAAGGCACCATAATGACAGAAAAAGACAATCCACAAAGTGCTGCACAAATGTAACAAAAGAAGGTCAGATTGCCAACATATTGTCAAATGCCATATCATAGACCTGTTGACTCTAGTATTTTTAAATGTGCAGACGTAGTCCTTATTCAGCACTCAGCTGATGTGGACACACTGTGCCACACCTTACTTTTTCCTTGCTTGCAACTTCCATTTTATTTGTATTCCTTGTTGTAGATTTGTTTTAAGTATCTATTAAAGTTTATTTCAAAGTATCTATTGTATATTGTGCATTGTACAGGAATTTACTGTGAAAATGTCAAACTACAGGGGATGGACAAAATATTAGTTGCAGCATTTAGGCAATATGCTGCAAAGGATGGCTTCAAAAACCATTATATAGTAGAATCAACACTTAAAACTTATAAACTAATTTAAGGCATTTAACTTGTAGTGAAATTACATTAGATGAAGTTAAGACAGTATTACAAGCTGGTTGCTACCTCATTCGTAACCTGTAATTCACAGGAGGAGGAATTAAGAGGAGTGGGAGTGAAGTGTTGAAGATACTACCATTTAAGAATTAACTTAGAATTGTTTAAATGTTTACTACTAAGGGGCGAATGTAAGACAGGTTTATACTGAAATATAATAGATCTTAGATGCCAAGTGTGTTGTGTTCACTATAAATATGTTATGTTCACCCACACAGGTGTTCTCACTTATTTTGCTTGATTAGACCTCTTCTCAGGACAGTGTGGATGTGTGGACAGATTGTGCTTCAATGGCATCTCACTCTCTTGTTAGTTTTTATACAGACCTGCACAGATGACATTTTGGCAGTAGGAAAAGCACAGGTGTAAATAATCAAATGAATGGCTGAATTCCATTTAGCTGGTTTGTCTTCAGTGTCCTAGTATTGTTCATGCTTGCATACTGGGACAGCTGAATAGAACAGAGCCAACGTTAATGTTATTAGTAACAGCTGTGCTTTGCCTACTGTGCTGAGTCAAAATGATCTGCAATCAGTACAATGGAGTCTGGTGACCTCACTCAACCTGATCAGAGGTCTAATAATTTAAAACACCTGTGTGGACGTGCAAAGGCAAAGCAAGGTTTATTTGTAAAGTACCTTTCAACAACAAGGCAATTCAAAGTGCTTTACATGAGGCATAAAAGGCATTCAGACAAGGTATTAAAGAAACAAGACAATGAAATAGAAGATGAAAATAAGATACAATGGGAGAATAAAAATGTGCAGTCAATAGTCCCAAATTTAGTTTAATAAAAGGCAGCGGCTAACAGTCGTAAGCCTTGATTTAGAAGATCTGAGAGTTGGAGCACAGTTTTCTGGGAGTTTGTTCCACATATGTAGTGCATAAAAACTGAATGCTGCTTCTCGGAGAGGTCTGGCTTTATAAACCAACAAGTCAATTCTCCAACACACAGGAGGCCAGTGTAAAGATCTGAAAACTGGAGTGATGCGATCCACTCTCCTGGTCTTAGTGAGGACTCTAGCAGCAACCTTCTGAATAAGCTGCAGCTCTCTGATTGGCTTTTTGGAGAGACCAGTAACCAATGACAAACCAGGAATCTGCCAGCAGTGGGGATGATGGAGATTTAACCCCCTCTCTCCCCCTGTTGCATCAGTCTCCAACTACTGTAATCGTTTCACTGCATACAGAAACTGAGACACAAGATTAGGGAAGGCGGTGAATTTGAACACACACATAGGCTACACATAGTATTATCCATGCAAAAGTCTTCAGCCACTCTTAAAATTTGTAGTTGAAGTTATCTGAGCCGAATGAGACTAAACAAAACTAAGCAATCTTATGTTAGCCACACCACACAGAGTCAATGGAGAACATTAATTTCCAGAAACTGAATCCTTTGACCACTAACTTTCTTTCCATAAATAGTAAAGGACCCTCTTTTAATGTTCTTTCCAGAAGGTGACTCCTTCCCTTCTGAAAGTCAGAGAGATGTGGGGGCACAATTTAAGGCTGCTCTGTCCTAAAACAGGTCCTGGGGCATAAAATACAACTTAGAATATGAAAGCAAGTGCTCTCCCTGCTTCTATTTTATTTGTAATCCTTATTCAATCTATTTCTAATTATTTATCTTGTGCATGAAGGAAGGAAATCTTACAAATACTGTGACAAATGTTACCAAACAACAAGCTACAGGTGATTAATATAATACAGTTTTAAAAAAAAGATTAAATGCCACAAACTGTTGCCTCAAAAACTACCACAGAGTTTAATCAACACCTGAATATTATAAGCTAATTGAAAGGCAGTATCTAACTTGCGGGGATATTATGGTACACTGAGTTACGCTAAATTCCAAGGAAAGAAAAAAACACTTTGACTCACACTTCAAACTTTGTTAAAATAATGCCACCTTAAGAGTTAAGCTTGATTACCTCATTTTTGCACTGCAAAAATGCATGAATTTCAGTGAACGTTGCTACTTCAAATATACATCAAGATTTGGGTGCAGGGTGAATATTAAACGAGCAGGTTTACTCTGAAGAAATACAGAAATACTATTGAAGGTAAGGCAAATGAGTTCTATGCTTATGAAATAAAATGTATTTAAATGCACATGAGTCAAGCACTGAGGGAAACCTATATTAAAGGGGGCAGGGAGTGATTGGTGGGGGGGGGGGTTGAGACACTGTTGCATCAGTCTCCAACTACTGTGACAGTTTCACTGATAAAGAAACTGATCGTCTTCAATCCTTGTAATGGTTTAGCTTTTTACATAAGGCACAGGATTAGGTTTAGCTAAATTTATTTCCACACACACGTTGAGTTCAGCAGCTGCTTCAGAGAAACCCAGAGAGATTTCTGAAAGCAACCCCAATGGGATCTAAATTGCACCTGCAGCTTAACAAGGCCAACAGTTATAAAAAAAACAACAACACCATAATGATTAAAAATAAGACAAAAAAAGGTGAAATGAAGTGACAAGAGAAATAAAATACAGTTGACGGAGAGATCACATGATTTCTGTTATTTCACTTCTGAACAGGCAGAGCTGCAAGGAGCTGTCCTGTGACTGTATGTTTCATATTTGGTCACTTGGTGTCAGCATTTCCAACTCCTACATAACCATGAAGACCAGTCAAGATCATTGAAATGTTTTAATCCTGGTTCAGCCATGTGAAGCACTTTGTAACTTTGCTTTGAAAAGTGCTGTATAAATAAAGTTTATTATTATTTGTTGTTGAGCACAACGTGAATCCCAATGTGACTGACAGTCAGTGATGGAAGAAGTATACTTTCATCTGAATTGTGACAAGGAGCTCCAAACAGACGCTGCTTTTTTGTAAGGTCTCATGAAGCCAAAAAGTACAATATTTCCTTCTGAAATGTAGTGGAGTAGAAATATGAAGTAGCATAAAATGGAAATACTCAAGTAACGTACAAGTATCTCATAATTGTACTTAAGTACAGTACTTGAGTAACTTTACTTAGTTACTTTTAACCTTGGCTGACAATAGTAAAACAAATTTGCAATTGTTTTACTTGAATCCACCTCAGGGGTCAGTTCATCTACAGAAGCTTCAATTAGACTGTTCATGTTGGCAAGACTCATACAAAAGAGACCCAAACCTTGTTATGCAATACGTGAAATGCACTACATTGCTCACTCTATTAAAACACTGGAGTGAAGTAAGTAACAAAGCTTTAAATCCATATCTTTGTCAAAGAGCAAAATAAGTTGAACCCCACCTCATTTTGTTTACCACAGAATGAATGTGCACTGTATCATACAGGATGACAAAAGTGTTGTTATGATTACAAATAGGACAAAAAACAAGTGCAACTGGTTTGACAAGACTGTTTTGACACAATGGCACAGATGTTATTGTACAGACATATAGACAAACAAGGTGCTATTAAGTTGATTAAGTAACTTATCTTTCGGTAGGTTCGAAGCCTAGATACCCACAGGGTGACAGCAGGAGTTACACTCCAACTTTTATTGCTCACTGCTCATTGGAGGACAGCACATAGTGTAACATCACGTGTCCTCTATGGCACAGTTATGGAGTCATATTTTGTCACCAATTAAAGCAAGTTGTTACAAGTTGTTCTGTGATCTTCCTGCTGAAAAAGTGTATCTCCCTATATCCGTTTCTTATCAGAGTAGGAACAGTCTAATTAAAGATAGACAAATACTTTGAGGGAAAGTCTGTGGAAGCTAGTGGAAGGAAGTGGTAATAAACATTTGATAATTGGTTTGAGATAAGCATACAGATACAAAATGTACAGTTGTGGCCTATGAGGACCTTTTCAGGATATTTTATCATCATTTTCATCAATAACAAGTCAGCCAGTGGGATTATTTGTGAGTACAGTTTGCACTTACACCCCTCTCCAACCAGACCTTGATTGAGAAAACCTGAAAAGTCAAAAAATAAAAAGGGTCATTTATGAAATGTAAGTTTTAATTCTCATCATCATACAAGATATGTCACATTCTTGTAATATCTACTACACAAGTGCCAAAAAATAATATAGTGTTTGGTTCAGAAAATGTTTTTGCAGACATCTTAGTCTCTTTTTGTAATATCTGTTTTAACAATACTTACTTACTAACTTTATATTTTTGTATTGCTTAGTCATACTTTTATGTTTTTAGTTATTCACAATATGGTATGTACTGCATGTATTAGGCTACATAACTCAAAATCATGAATAAACGCAATTATAAGATTATTTGGTTAAAAAAAAGCTTTTATTTTATACTGACATTCGTGAAGGTCAGGAGGGACTCGGAAGTTCAAAGTGTTGTTTTTGGAGCTTTGTTGCTGGCAATAATTGTGCAACAACTTGAAAAAGCAGGACGAGGCCCAAGGTGGCGAACACGTGTTTCCACGTCACGGACAACACCCCCGTCCAGCCCACTGACGTAAATGTGAGCAGCTCTTCAGGTCACCCTGCCGCTCGGCCCACACAGCTGACAGCTCCGCAAAGCCGGTGGAGAAATAGATGAACGGCGGCACACTGGGATCATAAAACCACCGCTCTATTCCTCTGTCTCTTTGATACAAACGCGATTTTAACAGAAATATATTACGACTATGGTGGCTGTTTGAAAAAGGAAAAGATGGCACAGAAAGACACGCTGCTACATCTGTTCGCTGGGGGGTAAGTCACATTAATGCTACTGCATCCAACCAGAGCAACGTTATTAATAACTCAAAGGTTAATGTAACATGAAGAGGTAACGCGACATTGGGTTACACGTTCTTTACTACGTAACTACTTTTGAAAAGCCTGTATGAAACTAAATACAATTTATTAGTTAAACTAACGCATTTTCTGTATTCAGTATATAGCCGCTAGCCAGCATGCTAACATGTAAATACGAGCTAGCTCGTGTTAGCACACCACGATCTTTCGAAGGTAGTTAAGACATCCGTTTCTTTAACTGTGTTCTTCACTAGCTGAATTTATGATGTAAAGTGACTAACTATGTGAAAATAATGACTGACATGTGTTAGCTTTTTACATCTTAAACTAATAACCTAGCTAACGCCATTGTGGACAATGAACCACCCGGCAACATCTTTTATTTCCATTGATCCGCTAGCGTTACATCAGTGCGGAAGTTTGCTAAGCCGGTTAGCTACCGTTGGCTAGCAAGATATCTCTGTTAGTTGTTTCGTTCTGGAAGGTCACATTCGTACTGCGAGAAACAACATGATGTTTCAGATAATACGCTATCTTAAAACGGACTCGGTCATGTGTAACTCAAGGCTGTGAGTTAGCGGTTTAGCTAAGTATCCCGTCGTCGTCATGGCGCAGTCACGAGAGCAGTTAGCCTTGATGCCCTTCGGTGTTACGTAACACATAAGCTATACTTTGCCAACAACCACAGGTCCATGCTAGCGCTGCCAACAGCTCGGAGAAATGCTATTTGTAAACCCCGAATAATAATATGTACTACTGTGATATAACGACGAGCTGGATGGCTCTCACAAGGTCACATTTAAAAAACATTGGCTTGTTAAAAGTGACGCCATTTTACCCTTGAAATGTTAAGATGAGCCTTTAGGTTAACCCATTTTATCTCCGCAGGGATCATTAACTATAACTGCCGACGGAATCATATATATTTCATAGTCAGTCTTGCAACATGCGGAATGTCGAACCTATGGAGGGAACATGTATGTTTACCTCTGAGTTAACAATTGCTAGAAAACCAGCTGAGCTTGTATGACAGCTTTTGGTTGATTTCTAGATAATGTCTTTAACAACACCAATACCTAATGCACAATATGTAATTTTATGAGCATGCTTGTCATTGTCAGAGGGCCCACACTCTTGTACCCATTACCCTGGATTTCTTATCTTTGTGGTCAGCGGTCATGGTCACAACACATTATTTCAACATGTTTTTGTCAGATTAGGTTATGCAATGTGGAAAACGTCCACGTCCAGAGTATACTTTCTTCTCTCTAATATTTACACCAATCCGATAGGGGTGGATAGGTTAATTAATGATCAGTGAATGGACAATTAGGTCAGGTGTTACTTTGGTAAGATGTTTGACTCTGTTCTTCAGACACAAGACAGTACAGAGGCTTAGTCTAATCTGTTCCAGACTTCTACGCTTGTCACTGACAAGGTTATAGACACAGTTGATATAGGATGTACCAGTGAGAGCTGCAAAGAACTAAATGAATGAATTGTTCATGCTGAAATTGGAAAAGTGCTATCTAAAAACAGCCTTTCGTCGGACAAACAACTCTTTCCGAGTGCAATTATCATGTCTGAGCCGGAAAACCCTGTGCACCAGATGTGTTGGGTTAACTCTGAGTATTTCCACTGCAGAGCAAGAGACCGGCCTTTGACCATAATTGTTCATTGCACTTGGCCAGTAGCTCCTCAGCTGTGTTATAATGGAAAAATACTCTCCTGAGTCAAGGCTGATATGGGTAGCCTTGCAAATAATAGAACCACAGTACTCTAAGCAGGTTAGCCATTGTATTACAATTATCAGAACATGCATGTATTGACAAGAGGGACATTGCTTGTTTTGTTTGCAAGAATTTTAACATCCCAAGGCCCATAATTTTTGTGTCAATTTGCAGATGTAGTGGTACAGTGGGAGCCATCGTGACCTGCCCCCTGGAGGTGTTGAAGACACGGTTGCAGTCCTCTGGCCTCACCCTCCGACCCGTCTTCCAGGTCCAACTCGGCACCCTAAGCGGCACCGGGGTTATCCGACCAGGAACTGTTACACCGGGGCTGCTGCAGGTCCTACGGTAAGATATTTGTTTATGTTGTTGTGCTGCAGCATACTGTGTTGCCTTTCCCTTGAGGCATTTGTATTTTTCTACCTGTAAACAGGGACAAAGTGTTCCCTCCTCACAGCTGGTGCACTCTGCTGTTTATCAGGAAGGGTAATAGTCAGACAGGCATAATTGTTAGTTTTGTAGTTACGCAGTGAGTTTTACCTTAGGAAGACCTCAGTGTTTAGGCATGCCTGAGGTGTTGACATGTCAAAATAATAACTTTTGTTTGGAATAGTAGTGTATAAAGTCCTGTGCAGTTCTTACGATTTAGTCCATGGAAACACTTCGGACAGCCTGTCATTTGCTTTCTGCTTTCATAGTCTTAAAATCAAGGCCTCTAATCCCGTCCTACATAAAGTGAGGATTAAGTACACGGTATCCTGCTCGTATTTAGTGTCTTTAACCAGCTGTTTGGGGCGACACAAAACTTGCTTTTCCACCAGGCTGTAATATAAAACAAGGTTTTTGCGGTGTCTGTGAAAGTAGCCCTCATGACTCTGCTGAGGTTGGGGAAGACTAGAAGCAGCCCCAGTGGGCCAAAAGGAGGGAGATAATGTTTTAACCAGGGTGCTGCATTAGTGTTACATTACACTCGGACGACTGGGGCCACAAACTGAACCGGTCTGGACTGGTGCGGGATGTAGATGCAGGTTTTAAAAGTTACACATGCCTAAAGTGCCAATTTTCTTTTGGAGAACAAATATTTCGTTGTCATTGTAGGTGTTATGTTAGTTTTTCAACTTACTTTAGCTGATACAAATAGATTTTTCAGAGCTGTTTGTCATTTACAGACTTATATTTATGTAAAACATGCAAGAAATTCATTATAGACCTTAAACCCCTTCTCCAGCCATTGAAACCTCGAGATTGGACACTACTTTCTTTGACCTGAAAAGAGGTCATTATTGAGTTTTTAAACTCATTATTGTTCGAGAACAGGTGTTTGGTATTAGAGAGAGGGAAGTGGAATGCGTGAACACTGCTTGAGAGACGAGGTGTGCATTACAGAAACCAACACAAACGGCAATTGTACCCTCCCCCTTTGCCATGAACTACAAAAAGTAAAAAAAAAAACTCCTGGGGATGTGGCTGACGTGACAAGCCAAGCACTGCAGAGGGTTCTGGGTTCCCAGAAGAAAGTAATGTGAAACCAGCTCAGGTGAATAGGACTGGTGTAACACTTGGGCTGATTGCAGGAGGGAGCTATCATACTCATTCCCCTATTAGAGTCAGGGATAATCCTACACAGACCTTTGCTGTAACATTATGTAGAGACAGTTTAACATGTACAGTGGTGTATACGAATAAGACTGTTAAATATATTATTAGTTATTTTGATGGTTGATTGCTGTTTAATTTTGTTTCAGATCAATTCTAGAAAAAGAGGGACCAAGATCACTCTTCCGTGGCCTGGGGCCGAACCTTGTTGGCGTTGCCCCCTCAAGGTACAGTGAAACCAGTGTCCACACTACATGTTTTAAGTTGCTCAATTGTATCTGGGTTGTCCATTCTCCCACCATCCATTTGCAGCCATTGCAGTTTTGTTTAACAAAGTCCTGAAACTAAGTGGCAATCTCTGTGTTAATGATACCTGCCTGTTGGTGTACAGGTTAGTGATATAACACACAACAAAGTGTCCTTGTATTCAAAAACAATAAACAAAGCTGAGGCAGTGAAGTGAAGCAGAGGGGTGATTTCTCAGTAGAGTCTGTTGTTATCATGTATCAGGACACCTCATACCACGGCCGCTAACCAAAGAAAACAAAAAAGGAGGAGGCTGTGTTTATATTTTTCACTTTAATGGTTGAAAACATTGACTGGCTGTGTAAACAGGAAGCCATTGTCATGGCAACAACTTTGGATTCCCCCTAGCCTTACAGAGTTCTGTGAGCTGTTCAGCTGTTTTAGTTTGTGTAGCCTACAGCGTCTGTCAGCACGAGTAAGACTCTGTATTTGAATTAAATGTTTTCTTAACTTGAGACATGTGATAAGGAACTAGGTTTGAGGTTCACAGAGTTTCACAGACGTGGTTCACAAATTGGTTTCAATTTGTGTGTGAAACATTTACATCAGTCTTTTACAAAGTCATAACCAAAGATCAGTGTTGTGTGGGTACACCTTGTGAAATTTCAATTCCACCTTTGCTTCACTGTTTTTTAGTGTCAACAAATGGTCAGTACTTTGCCCTGTTTCCTCATGGTTGATAATCTTGGAAGTAAACTCTTCTATACAACAGTAATATAACCGTTGAACAAACAGCCCTAATACATTTGCCACAAAATGTTGATTAGACTTTGAGACTCTGTTAAACTGAAAAAGGTCATGGGTTACATATACTTTCCCCATGGTTAATGAGTAGCCGGAGCACGATCTTTTGCTCAGTAATTCCACTGCCCCTCAGTTCCACTGGCCAACAGGCTCATATTCAGAGCAGCTCTGTGGGCATCTGTGGTGCCCAGTGCTTATTCAGCCCATTCTAGTGTACTGACGGTTTGTTCCAGAAGCCAAGCAGAGGGAGCAGGCACCGGAGAGCAGACTGCTCTGGATACACTGTCAAAGGCCAACACAAGTCCAAATGGAATCTGTTACATAATTGCTCAGCTGTTATAAAACCACATTCACATATTGAAAATGCATTCATATTGGCTAGCTCTGTGTGTTAATCTTTACATCTGCCTCTGTGTAGAGTTCTCACCAGTTTGTTCTCTTGTGTTTCAGAGCCATTTATTTTGCTGCATACTCGAAATCTAAAGAGAAGTTCAATGGGTTGTTCGTCCCTAACAGTGGATTGGTGCACATGTCTTCTGCTGGTGTTGCAGGTGAGCCTTTGTTACATGTAATGGACATAATATGAACAGCTGTATAATGTAATGCAGTCCAGTGCCCTGCATGGATATTATTTCTAAAGCTTATACACAGTGTTCGAATTACATACTGGCTTTCAGGGTAGCCCTATTTTTCAGGGGTGGGGGGTGGGAGGGTACTGTGCACGTGTAGTACGTGCAGCACGTGCATACATGAATGCACCTGCCTACATGCAAAAATATACTATCAATACATTTTAATTCATATAGAGAATATTTAGCCTGCGATAACAAAGAAACAGAAAAATTATTCACCGCTGTAATGTTTTTTTTAATCGCTCTCTACCGAGAAACAATAAAAATGCCAATGCAAAATAACAGAATGCTAACATGAACCCTTTATGAAGTCTAGAAAATAGCCATTACAGACTTAAAAAAAGGTAATTTTTTATTACGTAGCAAGTATATCTGACTGCAGTATATTTTGCAGATGTCGATGCTCTTGCTGTGTGACCCCGCTGAAATTCCCTTCACTGAATTTGAGTGCAACAAAAACACTTGTTGTGAGTTACATTGAGGGGATGAAATGGATCTTATGTCACGCTGCAGTGTAAAACTGAATATGCTTCTTTTGCCCCCTCAGCTTTCGTTACTAACTCTCTGATGAACCCCATCTGGATGGTCAAGACCAGGATGCAGCTGGAGAAAAAGTGTGTACACTCTTAATTTCACCTGCCCTGTGTGTACTTGCCTTTTGATCTCTAGACTGACTGTAGTGTTCTGTTTAGATCTGTGTAAAACAATCTGGCTTATTTTAGGAACTTTTCAGGTGCGAAGGTACCCCATATGTGACCTTTTAATAGAAACCTTTAACAGAGCCCGCCTTCACGGCACTGTCCTTGAGTTATGCAATGTGTGAGACTGAGCATGTGACCTGGCTCCCCAAATACACAGTGCTGACGCAAAGTCCTGCGTGCAGAAGAAGAGTCTATATTTACATTACCAAGTACAGGGCAGTAGTGTCATGAGAGGTCACAGAAACAAGTCTGTTCACCCTGTATTTAAAGAACACCTGTCCTGCAGCACAAAATGGTGGCTTTATGAATGGGGAGGGAGGGGATTGAATAATTGCAGGTTATACTAGTTACTCATTCATCCCAATAAGGAAACCCTAGGATGTTGCATGCTTCTTTTTATAGGGTTGAAAGTTGACTATTCACTTAGAACAGAAACTTTTAACCGGTTCCAATTGATATAATTTATCAAGTAGAAAGTGCCAGACACTTGGGACAACTGCTTTCTTTTCTTAAAATGTATATTATATCTTGAACTGTTTGTCGGACTTGTTGGGCGCTGGTAACTTGTGATGGGCATTCATTATTTTGGCACTAATGAGCCTGACCTGTTTGACTTTTTAGAGCCAAAGGAGAGAAGAAGATGAACGCACTGCAGTGTGCCCGCTATGTTTACAAAATGGAAGGGATTCGGGGCTTCTACCGAGGCCTGACTGCATCTTACGCCGGCATCTCGGAGACCATGATCTGCTTCCTCATCTACGAGACACTGAAGAAACACCTCAACAAGAGCCAGTTCACCTCCCCGAATAGTGAAAAGGGGAAAGGAGCATCAGACTTCCTGAGTCTGATGATGGCAGCTGCTTTTTCAAAGGGTTGTGCGTCATGCATAGCCTACCCACATGGTAAACACGTACCGCCATTGTTTGTCTCTTGCAGCACAACAACCTAATACCAGGGAGAACTGTTTATTTAAATGACTAATACTTTATTTGTTTGTCTCTACAGAGGTCATTCGGACAAGGCTGCGTGAGGAAGGCAGCAAGTACAAGTATTTCTTCCAGACGGGGAGGTTAATAGCAGTGGAGGAAGGCTATACAGCTTTTTATAGAGGACTCATTCCACAGCTAATTAGACAAATCCCTAACACGGCCATTGTCCTGTCCACGTATGAACTCATTGTCCACCTGCTGGGAGACTCCAAGTGAAAAAATGCTTGAAAGTTAGGATTTTCCTGACAAACGATGGATGCCACACAAACCCCAAGACACACTGGGCAAAAGACTTTTGAAAAGGCAGCACATACATTTTTTTTTTTTAATGTGGTGCTACAGAGACTTTTATGGTGGAACTAAAGCAGGTTGTACTGTTATCCAAAGAGCTAAACGCGTTATTTTATTGAAAGCTTGTCGTTAGGAGTTTATCAAAATAACCCAAGAAGTCAAGGTACTTATTTAAACTCCAAACCTGTGAAAAAGGTCACCTTCTTAGAGGACTAGTGTTAAGTTAACTAAATTATTTTATGTTTTGTTATTTTATGGCAGTGTCTGTTTTCTCATATCAATGGTAAATGTACCAACACACATGGCTGTGCAGGTTGACTCATTTAGTTAATGGCTCATTCAGTTTATGATGGGGAGTAATTCAGATGAAGTGCTATTAATAGTGCTGTTCCTTGCAATGTAATGACGTCACACATCATTTTGAGGTTCCTGTTCCGCAAATACAACAAGCTGGTTTTGAAAAGTTTGAATTACAGAGATATTTATCAGATTTTTCATTAATATATATATATATACACACGTTTTCTTTGTGGAAAAAGATAGTCACCTTTTACAATATATTGAGAACTTGGATGCTTATTTGACCAGTGGCTCAATAAAATGCATCAAGAAACTACATCCGTTGGTGGTTGACCCGAATACTGACAAAATGATCCTGTTAATACTAAAATCGACCTTTACTGTATTGTATGCAGCAGGGTAGAGCAGGGTTGTTGCACTGTGAAGGTGGCTCAATAACTGGCAAATCAGAATATGTGAGGGACTAGTTGGCTGGTTCTGTCCTTAAGTCCAAATATTCTGATGAATTAATTTAATTAGGACTTTGTGCCTGGTGATGGCATCAGGATTTGGCTGAAAAACATTTGGGAGGAACTTGGTTGGAGGAAAAAAAAAAGTGTCTTCAGTCAGAGCTTTCTTTTAAGTTCATTTCACTTTAGGAACTATTCTAGATTTCTCCACGTGTAAGTGCCAGCATAATGCCTAAAATGTACAGTAAAGGCTCTCGTTTGCTCTCTACTTGAAACATAAGGTAGTCAGTTTATGCTCTGACTGAACATCAAGATGTGTTTTCTAATCGTTTTTTTCCATGTGTTGTTAGTTGCTGAGAATGTTACTTTTTTTCCAGTAATGCCTGCTCTACCCACAGTCACACAGAGCTGGAAACAAGTCTTCCACATTTCAGTCTCCACATATCATGCCTATAAAAAGTATTCACCCCCTTGGACTTTTTCATGCTTTATTGTTTTACAGCATTGAACCACAGTAGATTATCTGATGCCAAAGTGAAAGGAAAAGTGTGTACATTGGCCTAAATTAAGTATAAATATAAACGGCAAAATAATTGGATGCATAAGTAATCGCCGTCTTTAAGTCAGTATTTAATTGTAAAGGCACCTTTGGCAGCAATTACAGTCTTCAGTCGGTGTGTACAACAGGTCTGTATTAGTTTTGCATATCTAGACACTGAAATGTGTCCCTGTTCTTTGTTAAAACTGACCGGTCTGTCAAGTTGTATGGTGACCACGAGTCAGCAATTTTCAAGTCCTGCCACAAATTCTGGTTTGGATTGAGATCTAGACTCCGATTTGGTCAATTTCCAGGACTCTTAACGTTGTTGTTTTGGAGCCTCTGTGGCTTGCATGGAAAATAAATCTTCTCCCAAGTCGCAGTTCTCTTTCAGACTTTTCAGGACTTCTCTGTATTTTGCTGGATTCATTGTACCCACTGCCTTCACAAGCCTTCCAGGCCGGGGCCTGCCTCAGGCAAGACAGTGTCTCTGTTCATGATGACTAATCGTTCTTCATGGACACAAATTAGGTCCTAACAATGCGAACACATTTGGTTACAACACAAAAAGGGAAATAAAACTCACCCTCGGCCACAGGAAAGCATAGTCATCTATGACAGGAAAATGACATGAAACGAATTAGTCACTTGGTGTGTGAAACTATTTGACAACGTAGACATGAATCATCACAAATGTCTTCTTCCTGTTGTGGTTTTGGCTGATTCATCCGCATTTTTCTCTCCAACTGGGAAAAACAGGCTCATTACCAAATGGTTTAAAGTGGAGGACTGCAGCGGGAGAATTGTATTGGTGTTAAATCTCTGAATTGTGTCATGTCTACAATAGTGATGGAGATCCCTATTGACGCTTGTTCCTCCCACTCTGTGAAATGTATACAAATGGGTACCACTTTCTAATACCTCACCCTTTATAAAGGGTTTATAAGTTGTAATTAATGGTTTTATTAATGTTAGTAAATCATTTACTAATGCTTTATAGATAATTTATAAGACAATAAGTACACATGGACCTAAGTTAAATATAAACAGAATAATTAACTGCAGAATTAATTATTTTGCAGAAGACACCAACTTGATTTGGCCAATTATGCAATGTACATATGGCAAGGTGTAGTAGATAGACTTGAAAAATGTGAACGTATTATAATTGATCTTTAAAGCATTAGTAAATCATTTATTAACCATTGGTAAAGCAACTTATAATCCCTTTGTAAAGGGTGACTTATGAGAAAGAGGTACTCTGTGATGGAATACTAACTGGGCCCAGATTTGCTGTGTGTTCATTTGATTAAACACATTAAAAGGGCAAAAAAACAAAAAGAAAAACAAAAATCCAAGGCACTCTTTCATATTACAATGCTGACACCAACGCCTTTCGGCTGAAAGCCTTCATCAGGATGTTAAGGTAAAACACAGACACAGTCACTTAAATGGCACAAATTAGTTGTGTGGCTGAAAGCCAAGAGGAAAGCCATAGAAATCACACAGGCGATCAATGAGGTAGCAGTGTGAAAACCTCCCAATACAGATTGCTTGTCTGAGTTCATAATAAAAAAAAAATATATATATATAACAAATCATAGCTATTCAAAAAGACAATTCAACAAATTAAATTTCAAAAAGAAAATAGCAAGGAATAAATGAGAAGAAACCAACCATAACTGACCGTAAACTGATATTCATGTGTAAAATCGTGGACTGTCCCTTTAATTTTTGCATTTTAATTTCTATATCTCTAGCCTATAGTAGTTTGTTTTATGGTTTGTTGGATAAATCAAGTGTATAATTTTAAAATATACTGTTTACAATGACTTTGTGTGGCCCAGGATTTCTATCTACACCTCTGTCAGAGTAGTGACCCTCCATAAGGAGAAAGATAAAAGCCTGTGGTGACCTCTGTCTGCCGCAGGGAGAACGGCCCAGTACCGGGCCAAACTCAACTTGACGTGAGTATGGCGACCTGACGGTATGTAGTTTTCCTTACGTTATCCTGACAGTGTCATGGACATCTTGTTATTGTGGCAGGCACGCGGACTCATCAGCAACCTCGCTTTATCTCGAGACAAGAATTGATTGTTTGTCAACGCATTTGCATCGCTCAGTTCTCGACAATGTCTTTAACCAACACCCGTAAGTGTCAGTTGGTCAAAGTTGCCTAGCCGCTAGCTCATAGTTTAGTTAGCCAACCCAAGCCTCTCAAGCTAGCCATCCAAGCTAGCTAATGTCTTGTGCGATCATTAGCTTTCAACAGCTGTCAGCATCATCACCACGACAACGGGCATCCTTCTCACCCGGCCGTCTGATGGAAGGGTGAGGGGAACGATGCTGAGATTCCTCCATATCCTTTTAACAGGTAAGCCAAGGCAGCTAATAATGGTTAGCTAAGCTTGTTTTCCAGCTAGGTTAGCTCTGAAGCAGGACCAGCTAGGTAGCTTACGGTTCATGTGATTATGCAACGGGGTAACTTAACCGGCAATTTGTATGGTTACTGCATTGCATTCACCAGAGAAAAAATGTGTTACTTAACGTTACGAGATCCGTTAATAATTATGGACTTGTTGGTTACCTGTAAATACTACCATTGTAATATAGTACACTCGGTTTCCAGTTTATTGGTTCCACCTATAAATCAAATTAAAGCAGTCTAATACAACAGCCCTGTAATGAATCTACCCTCATGAAGGTTATAATGCTCAGTGTTCGTTTTAGAGAGGCGCATGGTTAAATGTATGGTCGTTTTGGAGGCTGTAGTTTGTGGTGGTGTTGCATTGTATTGTGTTATACTGAGATCTGTTTCTGCTACCTTGTTAGCTCCATTTAGCTCCAAACGACAGCCTTTAAAATGATTATAAAGTTGAATCAACACCTTTTCAAAAACAGCTTCAACCAAAACTGAACACCCTGATGAAGGGGGCATTCATTTCAGGACTGTTGTAATAATTTCATTTTTTTTTTTTCAATTCAAATGTATTTGTATAGCACCATATCATACATAAGCAGTTCAGAATGCTTTACATAAAAACAGAATAAAAGAGCAAAAATATGCAAATAAACAGAGACATCCATACATACACATAAAAATACATATACGTACACACGGACTGTACAGATATGGTGTGTTCTTTTAAGAGAATGCTCCAGTAAAAAGGAAGATCTTTAGTGACTGAATACCATCTCACCAGATTTTGAAATTGCTTTAGGCACATGGAGGAGATTTCCACCTTGTGACCGGAGAGATCTGCTGGGGTTATACATTGATAGCATGTCTGAGATGTACTGTGGAGCCAGACCAGCAAGTGCTTTATAAACCAACAGGAGGATTTTGAATTGTATTCTGAAAGTAACGGGTAGCCAGTGAAGGTTTCGGGGGACTGGAGTTATGTGGTCTGATCTTTTTGTCCTGGTTAGTACTCGTGCGGCTGAGTTCTGGATGAGTTCTAATCTGTGGATTGTTTTGTTTGGAAGATCCATAAACAGAGAATTGCAGTAATCTAGCTGGCTCATAACAAATGCATGCATGAGTTTCTCTGAGTCAGTTTGGGATAGAACGTTTCTGATTCTGGAGATGTTTCTGAGTTGGAGAAAGGCAACCTTGGTGATGCCACTGATATGATCCTTAAAGCTAAGTTCCCCATCCATTGTTACTCCTAGGTTTTTAATATGGTCACTTGTTTTAAAAGATCTGGACTCCAGGTACTTGCAGACCAGTTGTCTCTGGGCTTTAGCACCCACAACCAAAATCTCAGTTTTCTCCCTATTCAGCTGAAAGAAGTTTGCTGCCATCCAGTGGTTGATTTCTTCCAAGCAGCTGACAAGTGAGTTTATGGGTTGGAAGTTGTCTGCAGATAGTGAAATGAGAAGTTGTGTGTCCTCAGCATAGTTGTGGTAGCTGATGTTATGTTTGCGGATAAAGGGGCCAAGGGGAAGAATGTATAAGTTAAATAGAAGAGGACCCAGGATGGAGCCCTGCGGGACCTCACACACTAGTTTGTGACTGTGAGACAATGAAATTTTGGTCATGCAGGTAGGATTCAAACCACTGGAGAACTGTGCCAGACAGACCCACACAGTTTTTAAGCCTGTCCAGCGTGATCCCATGATCCACTGTGTCAAATGCAGAACTTAGGACTGATGTTTTTTTATTATCACTGTTGATCTGCATGTCATTGACAACTTTTAAAAGAGTTTCTGTGCTATGAAACCAGACTGGAATTTATCATAACTATTATTGTCTATAAGGTAGCAGTTCAATTTCTGATATACTACCTTCTTGATGATCTTACTGAGGAAGGTGAGGTTAGAGATTGGCCTATAGTCGCTAAGTGAATTAGGGTCCAGGTTGTTCTTTTTTAGAAGTGGTCTGATAGCAGCAGTTTTCAAGCAATGGGGAAAGATACCAGTCTGAAGAGAACAGTTTACTATTGACAAGGTGTCATCTGTTAAAAAATTAAGAACAGATTTAAAAAATGATGCTGGAAGTGGATCAAGGGGGCTGGTGGAGGACTGAAGTCGATTTTATCTCTAGGGTCCACAGTGAAGAAATGCTTCATTAGTTTGGCTAGTGTTAGGTGTTCCTAATAAACAAGCAACTGGGTGTAAATAGCTGCTATTGTTGACTTTTTGAATGGATTTGAAGCTGCCTGATAATAATTCCATGTTTGCAATTCCTTCACAGGCCTGTTAGGTGTTCTGTGGGATGGAGTTGCTGCTTTTGGTAAGCCTGGGATTGATATACACCTGCTGCATCCACAGCCTTTCCCCATACTTTCTATCTCTAAGTAATCCTTCTCTGGTCCACAGGTGGGGTCAGACTAGTGGATGGGGAGAACAAGTGTTCTGGCAGGGTTGAGGTGCTCCACCATAACCAGTGGGGGACTGTTTGCGACCATGACTGGGACCTCCGGGAGGCTGATGTGGTGTGCCTGGAGCTGGGCTGTGGCTTGGCCGAATCTGCCCTTCATGGTGCAACATTTGGTGCAGGCAGCGGAGAGATCTGGCAGCGGCATGTCCAGTGCTCTGGACACGAGTCCAGTTTGACACGCTGTGCTTTTGTCCACCACAGTAACTCCTACTGCACCCATGAGAATGATGCAGGGGTGAAATGCTCAGGTGAGACTTCACTCTGTTTGAGATTAAATCCTGTGTAGAGTAACCTGAACATAGTATATCCCACGGACTCAGATACAACAATATGCGGAAGTAGGATTGTACGATGAGTTCATTTGGGTAACTGGGACACAAGCTGCATGTCAACATGGTAATTGATAAGCTGAAGAGTGTGGTTCATCAGGTCATTCACATTTCATGATTTCATGATATCGTTCACATTTTGTGATTAACCTGTCTTTACTCACAGGTACCCTTTTAATGCCCACCCTCACCCTGCTGTCACCTCACTCTGTGTTCTCTCCCGGGGAGGCCGTTCGCTTCGGCTGCAGCGTTCTGCTGGGCCACCACCTCAGCGACTTCCACCTGTACAAGCATGGAGTGTCCACGCCGCTGGTTACACAGAGGGCGGACCAGACCCAGACCAGAGTGGAGCTGACACTGTCCGACATAGAGACTTTCCACCAGGGCAGCTACAGTTGTGGGTACAGGATCAAGGGCGGCTTCCCTTCTCAGCTGCTCAGCTCTCCACCCAGCAACTCCATCAACATCACTGTTGGTGAGTCATAACCGCATTGTCTAATCCATATTAACTCCGTTGCACCAATGCCCATTCCCATAGCACATTGTTTTGTTGTGCAATCTATATTAGAAGTTTGATTCTCTGCCCAACAAAGTCCCTTGCCTTGAATCAGATTTGATTTCATTTTATTAAATGTCTTTACTTCTAAGATACAGCACACCAAACATTTGAGTTTTGAGCATGGAAGTTCATTGTTGACCTTAGGGAATAGTATGTGCAACAAAATATTTGAAGCACAAGAGTCTATTTACTAGTTTTTCTGAGCTTTCAACTACATCTCATGGTCGTCCTCAAAGGTCACCTGATGACACCTTACACCGCGTCTACACAGGAGGTGTAACGTGAGCAGCATGTTAGCAGAGCAGCAGCAGCAGCTTCAGTCCTCCTTCTGTGTCTACACAGGATGCGTTTAGGCCTACATCCGCGTTTTAGCACACAACAAACAGTCACTGTAGTTATGCACGTAAAACGGAAGAAAATCTTTGGGTCATGTTTACATGTGGGTAAAGTGCGAGTGAAATGCGAGGCGTGCAGCTGAAAACTCCAAAATGCTAGTTAAGTGGACCTTTTGAGCTTAGGTTATTTTGTTGCACATTTGTATTTCCACTGCTACTCTGTACTGTCTTTCTTTGTTTCATTGTAGCTGTGTTGCATACAATTGTCATTAATTATTTGGTTCAGTTTTCCATATTGACAATTGGTACTGGCAAGTGCATTTTGCATGTAATGGCAGTTTTTCATCTGATGTTCAGAGTTTATTAATTAGCAAAAATCTAGAATCAACAGAGATTGCTATAACCCCACTGAAAAGGCCCTTTTGTTTTAGAACATTTTGTGAAAACATTTAAGGGTTAGAAGGGAAATTGTAGTTTTGCAGCTCAGGCCCAATCCACATCTTTTCTTTTTTGCGGAGCCTGATCAAAACACTGTATTACCCTGAATAACATATTTAATTCCCCTTTGTCTGATCACAGTGGAACTCCTGACTCCTCACCACTGGTACAACACGTCCACTGAGGCCCCGGCTGGTTCCGTCATTAAAGGCCACAGTTTTAACATCACCTGCTCCACCCTGCAGCAGTACCCTGGGGGTTCCTTCCAGCTGCGTCTGATCCGCTCCAACGGCACGGTGCGCCAGTCCCTGCCTGCCCTCACATCGTCCGTCACTTTCACTTTTCCCAATGCCCAGAGCTCCAACGAGGGCTACTACTACTGCCTGTATCGGGTCCAGCTGGGTGGACGCACCTTTGTCTCCAGAGAAAGCCAGCCCCTGCCTATAGCCATCAGAGGTGAAACTGATAATATTATACAGACAGACCATTGATAGATAATATAGGTAAAGAATAGCATACGTATGTGATGTGTGTTAGAAACCTGAGTGGCGTAAAAAACAGAATACCAAAATATTAATTTTTACATTGCTGTTTTTTTTTTACATCACTTAACATTCTATGTAGATATTCCTGGCAGTTCTTGTACAGCTGTTTTTGTGCTTCTCTTGTTTGCAAATCAGTCAGTCGCAGCAGTAGATGAAATTCCACCTATGAAAAGCCATCCTGTATGTAACGTACAGATCACTCCTCTCACCCTCAGACCCAGATCCAGTACTGAGTCCAATGGTGATCAGCTGGCTTGTGTCTGGCCTGACATTTGTTGTAGCCGTCATTGTTATAATCGTCGTGGCCAAGGTACTGTGTAACAAGGAGAAGAAGCCCTCTCAACTGGAGCGAGAGACCAGAACCTGTAAGTCCCTTTTTCCTTCAGAAGCCTTTAAGCTTTAGACAGAGATGTGATTTTTTTTTTTTAGAACGCACCCTGTACGTGTACCCAGAGTAACAGATGTGCTTCTGTCTACAGGTGTGGACAACACTTATGTTGCCTTATCAATTAACAAGCTATGACGGGGTATGCAGGCAACCGATAACTACAGGTATTGCAGGTCATGATTCTTGCACATACAGTGCCTATAAAATACTGTTTACCCCCCTTGGAAGTTTTCATGTTTTATTGTTTTACAACAGCATCCCCTGATTTGTGCTTTTCAATCACCTTTCTGCTGAGTTTCTTGGACCATTGTTTTTTCTTCATTCTTTAAGTTTTGCCATGATACTATATTTTTGTTAAGAAGCCACATTAAATCTACTTTGATTCAATGTTTTGTAAGACTGAAACATGAAAACTTCCAAGGAGGGGTGAATGCTTTTTATAGGCTTTTATAGGCTCTGCAATATTTTATTTTTCATCGTCTGTGCCCATATTCTTAATTGTGCAATGCTTGGCAGGAGACGCAACACAGAACCAAACAGCTTGGTCGGTCATCAATCACACCTTTTGGAAAAGGCACCACATGGACCCAGCTCAGTACAGTCTGGATGAGGCAGTTTTTACTGGACTCCAACATAGACCTATCACAGACTGCGCTACAGTATTCTTTCATACCAAACTCCGGGCTAGTGTGGAAGTAATGGAAACAATGGATATGATACTAAGCCTTGTATTATGGTGAGATGTAAGCTAACGGCCACAGAAGACTGACGGACACTAAGAACTACCTCCAGTTCAAAGTCAGTATTGGTTCAAGCTGGACAAATCCACTTAGACTTGGCTACTGCCATGACCCGAGATATATGGTGTGGAAAACCGCTACTAAAAGCTAAACCTGGGAAACTGTGACATGGGCTCCTCAGGTCTCTGTGTATATGCAGTTTAAAAACATTGTTTTGTATTTATTGCCAGGTGACACTAATGACAGGCTCCACTAGCTTATTATGTACTCGCTTCTACAGATCAACGATCCTTAAAGGATTAGAAGACGTTTTTTGTATTGTAAGTCTAACCCTACTATGCATCTTATGTCATTTACAACATGTATATTACTGCATTTTAAGTGTGTAAATAGAATCTGTAGTTGATTAAAATGCTGCTGTTGTTGGAGCTTCTGGGTTCAATGAGTTTTGTTTGACAATCTACAAATACTACTGCATGTACTGTAGGTTGATTTATAGCGTCAGGTCAAACTACATAAGAGGAAAAAGCTTTTAACATAATGTATAATATGGTTCATTTATTTTTATACCCTCAATTATTCACATTTAAAATGTATCTTTGCTCCCTAATAAGTGACTTAGTTTCAAATGTTTACATATACAAGCTCATTTATAGTTTGACCTATGAAACAACAATATAAAACAAATCACAACATCAAACTCTACAGGATGTAAAGGTTGGATTATGTAGTACAAAAGTGTGACATCTCTGAAGTAAGTCCACTGAAACAAAGCATAAACATGGCATTACAGCTCATATAAACAGTGCGGTTTCATATTTTTACCCGAGATAAAACTTTTATACCCCAAACTACTTATTAAACACTGAAAGAACATTAACAATTATATCCCAATTATTCCCACAAAACCCACTGAGGCACTTGCATTACAGCTGGTCTGAAAACTGTCCCAACTGTACTTCAATATAATTATTTGATAACTGTCAAAACGAAGCATCAATGTACCCCAAGATTATATAATGTACAAGGATATGGTGAATCTTTATATTAACAATAAAACACGGAATCAGAGACTGTTAGACACGCTTATTACCAAGTACTATAATGCTAAAAAAAAGGAACATTTTGGCAAGTTAAATAGACCTGTTGCAATACCTTTTGATACTGAACTGCAGGTTGGTAAATACACACTGTGACACCAGTCTGGGTGTTTTTGTTCTGTTCAATGTCTTTTAAGTGCTAAGAAAAATAACTAAAAGTTGCTTAAAATCCGGTGAAATGACAAATTCTTTTGATGGCATCTCAAATTCATGCAATGATCTATTAAGTCTAATGAGAGATTTATGTGTGATGTGAAATTATAGGATATTGCCTGTCAAGAATTGTATGATGTGGATAAAAAAAAGTGCCATCTTCCCATGCAGACAGATTCACTGTGAACTGCCGAGGCCTACAGTAGATATGATTGGCTGAAGCTCACCATAATGCAGTGGTGTTAACTGGCATTTGGTTTGCAGTTTGCAGAATGTGCCAAACAAAACTCACACACAACATCATGTGTCTCTTTCTAAATATGAGACTTGAGGCTTATTATGATGATCCACTGACCTTAAATTGCTGACACCAAGATCTGTGGATATTTAATGTGCAACTGTGGCATTATATTTGGCGTGAGTTGAGTTTTTTTTAAATGTAATTTCTTGGCATATTCAGCACTGCAAGCCAAACACCAGTGAGCGCACAGTGCTGAGAGCAGCTGTGGATGATGATCTCCAAAAGTTCAACAGATCACACTGAAACCATCTGTACAGATAAGACAGCTGCTGTCCAGGTATTTCTGTCCTTTTAAACTGGCATCCTCGTCTATTCTAGTAGTGTTGATGTACTGAAGCTGGGTGACAATTTAATATTTTACCTATAAGCAAGCAAATAAACTGTAATTATAACCCACATAAATATTGCATAAACCACAATTTTCTGCAATGACTAAAATAAAGGCATTAACCAAAATACATCCCTTGAATTAAAATGCATAATAAAGTATAACAGCCCAATAAACTGCGTATGAGTAAAAGACAGATCATTCTATTCCTTGGAGGGATTCATTTGTCTCCATGCTGGAAAAAACTATGTAGAGGAAGACTGCCACAGCCAGGAAGAACACAAACTGAACCCAGAGCGGGATGAGGCGAGACGACTTTGGTGCCTTCGGAGGATCTTGACCAGATTTCATGGGTGTCGGTTGCAAATACGAGCTCCTGTAAGTGGACGGCGTGTCGTACATGCGGGGCCTGAAAGGGAATTAAGAGGAATTGTGCTACAGTACATTATTAAAATTCTCCATCACAAACTAGCAGCAACCAAATGTGACCTTGTTTTGACCTCTAAGTCTGGCGCTAGTGTTGGTTCCAGCAATTGTAGTGTTGGCTAAGCAACAATGAGGCGGTAAGATTCATTTTTACCTCAAATCATAATTGAACATAATTGCGGTGCTTGGGCTTAGGCCAATACGTCATTGACTGGAAAATTAAACAGCAAGAATTCTGATAATCAATTAATTGTTTTATACCATCGTAAATTTCATATCTTTCTTGTTCTGGACCGTTGGTCGGACAAAATAAGACATTTGAAGTTGTCGCCGTGGGCTCTAGGAAACTTGGTAGTTTTAACTGTTGCGTAGTTTAATCTGTAACAGTACATCAGATTTTATAAACTCACTATAAATTTTGTATGTAAAATCTTAATCTTTAAAGTAATTATAGTTGTCAAAGCAGAGTAAAAAGCACAATATTTTCCTCTGAATTGTAAATGTAGAAGTGTAAAGTAGCATGAAATGGAAAGTACTTCAAATTTGAACAGAACTTGAGTAAATATACTTAGTTACATTCAACCACTACGATTAATCGGAAAAAAATATATATTATATAGTATATATATTAATCGATAATAAAAATAATTGTTAGTTACGGCTTGAATTATGATGAGGTGGTAAGATGCAGCATTCCTCCAGATAAAGTTAAAATCTAATCTGAGATACTGTGTGTGTGATGGATGGCTGTTTTGTGTTTTGGTTATGAAGGTTTTGACTAACTAACACTTTGAACGCAGCTTATATTGTACCCATGGGGGTCTTCTTGAATATGCAATAACAGATTCTTAAAACAGAAATTTGCATCACAGCACAAATCTGTAGGAGTCAAACGGGGGACACAAATTCACAATTTAGCAAAATTGAACCTAAATAGCTGATAACATCTGATGACACTACTTTACTTTGTATAAAGACACTTACTCATTAACAAAATCCCTCCCTCTGTATTCAGGCCTTGACCTTGAGTAGCTTGAGAAGGACGTCCTGTAGAGAGTGACATAAAACAGTACATTTGAGACGGTTTTGTAAACTCCTCACCGACTGAGACAACTATTACTGCAAAAATGTGTATAATTATAACTTACTCGTTTTCAAATTCCCTCTCAGTCCACTCTTGTCTTGACCCCATGTAAGACCCGCTAGATAGACAGGATTAGACTACATTAGACTGATTTGTATTTGCTAATTTGATACCCAAAATTAGAGAAAGGTTGGAAATAGAAGAAAGGCAATTAATGTTTGGAGTTAATAACAGAGGATTTATAAGAGAACTGACCTGTCTCCAGAACCGTCACTCCTGACCTGCAAACCGTTAAGACAAATATGTGATTTGGGGCTTTAAAAATGTAACTGACTTGATTATTTTGTTTTTAAAATCAGGCAACAAAAACTCTCAGAAATTGGCCACTCAAACTACAGGGTTAGGTGCCTATAGCACATTTTTTACCCCAGCACCCAAAGCAGGCAATCTTTGGGTAATTATCAGCTGAAATTCCATTATCGGAGGGATGACAGTAATTACATTTTCTCAGTTATCTGACACCGATATATTGTGCATCCCTAAGCGATGAAATCAATTTTTTAGGAGTCACATTTTTTTTTATGTATCTGCCATATATAGTCAAGCAGGAGGCTACTTGTTAGGGTCAAGTTTTCTTTAGATGAGGGTTCCCACACATTTTTACCAATGCATTTTCAAAACCTTTCCATAACTTTTCCATAATATTTTACCCCATTTCCATGACTTTATTTAAGTATTTTAAAATAAGTGGGCCTATATAGCGATCATAGGGCACAATAATGATGTGCGCTATGGACTAAGACAGGCATTGTAGCATAAATGTAGCATGGAATATGGACTGAAATGAGGACGCTGGCAGTCTGTTGAGCTGCCTTTTGGTTGTCTTGATGCTTTTTCCCTTTAGCATGGCTGACCAGAGCCGCTTCCCCCATGTTGCCAACGAGTCTACGTCCAGCACGGCTAGGGTCTGCCTCTCTCTTGAGCCATGTATTATATTTGTCGTTCGAAAGCCATACAAAACACGCACTTCCCAGGCATTTTTGCAGATAAGCAAACTGCTAGCGCTAGATTTTAAATTAGTAATACAAGGAACGTATTTCGTGTAACCTTAGACATGTTTTGGGATTTTTATGAACATATTTTAAACAATATCCAAAACAATGTATATTCAAAACTTTTCCAAAACATTCTGTTAATTCCAAACCATTTCCGGGTTTTTCTAATTTCATAACTTTTCCAGGAATTTCATGACAGTGGGAACCCTGTTGGATGCCTCTTTCCACTCTGGTGACACTCAGGATGAAGAGGAGAAGACTGTGTGGGCAGAGATACTTACAGGTGTCCTGTAAACGTAGGTGACTTCGTCCTCTGAAATCAAAACACAAACATAAGGCTAAATGTCAAGGCAAGTGTACATTTCCGTTACATTACTTCCCGCACATTTGAGATACTTAAGTGTCCCACACTAGTACACTAATTGCTGTATATTTTGCCCCCCCTCTTAACAAAGCAGAGGTTCATTAATACAGTTAAGTGCCACCCAGTTAGCAGTGAATCATCTGATCAATATTCTGTTGTTAATTTAAACAGAATAGTTTTATGTATCTTATTTGATCATATAATGGATACAACCTTTGAATAGGTTTGTAACAATATTGTTATAATAAAAATAATAGCTAAATATTACAGTTGTAAATTTAGATTTTAAAAGACTTGCCACATTTGTCCTGCCTTTAAAAAGGGACACTGATTTTTACACATGAATATCAATTTATTCGGACCATTCTTAAGACTGGGGTAATGTCCCATTTAATCCTTTGGAGAAACTGTAAACCACCTGTACCTGTAAACTCTGGGGAATGTGAAATGATAGGCCTATATAATTAGAGAAACAATTTCTTCTGCACGTGTACTATACATGTATTTCTCAAAGTAAAGCTTTAGTATTCAGTGCTGTTCAGAATGTGGATGAAAGACAAAAGTAGGCTACAAATGACAGTTACCCTCTTCCCTGTAGTAGGTTTTGTCAGGTGATAGTTTCACTCTTTTCCCTTTGGCCATGGCCTCTTTCAGCTTCCTCTCATAGAGACCTCTGGTGGTGTCTGAGTACAAAACAGTCACACACACATATTATTTCACATATAATGAACACGTGTACACGGGAAACCACAAATTAAACCACGAGTAGCGGAGTAAACTTGGTAACTTCACACAGGCAGAGGGGAGGCCTGTGAAGTTAGCTGGCGTGAACGTTGATTCAAAAACGGGCGCAAAGCAAACGTTCAATCTGAGCCACTTACCGACCACAGGACCGTGCTTTATCCCGTATTCATCGAGCAGGTCGCTAATTTCCTGCGCAGATTTACTGCGTAGCGAAGACATTGTTTTGACTTGATTTACTCCTGCGTTGGGTTATTTTTCTGTGCTCTTGTTTCGGTTAAGCTTGTAGTTTCAGTTGCCTAAAAGCGAGAAGCGACAACAACCATAAACTCCTCCCACCGATGATGACCGGCGGCTCGTTTTGTTGCCCGAATGTCAGGGACGATCCTCTGTGGAGTCGAACGGCTGCTTGTAATACATCCATGGCTTGGAAGCGCGGAGAGACTTAACCCCGCCCTCGTGTGTTTATCCTAGAGTTGAAAACATTCGCACCTTCAGTCAAACGGTACATAATTTCCGTTTCCGTTTGACCAGTTCTTCTTTTTATGTTTTTTTCCTTTTACTCTGTTTTCTTTCCAGAAGTGAAGCAGCGCCACCAGCAGGCTAATGGTATTAATATTACTAATGCTAATCTTAATAGTAAAGCTAATACGTCGACCTCTCCATTACCATTGAGAAGTCTGTGGTGTCCCCATTTCGTAACGCGGGTGTGACGACTAGCTGTCCATCGCTGTCATCAACCCGCTCCTGCAGATTCAGGTGGATACGTCCGGTAAGGGATAGTGCCGGGCTTGCTTACGACTGCCTCACTGCAAGGGGGGCCGCCCAGCTATTGCTCAACAGAACGAGCTCCCCATCGACAACAGGACAGCAGAAACTGTACACATCTTCCGTCGCAGACTGAAAACTTATCTGCACCTTGGCCCATAATAATAATAATAATAATAAAACTCTCTCTCTTTCTCTTATTGTTGCTAAATTCAGCACTTGAAGCAGTTCAGCACATTTGATGAAGTTGGTGTTGTATCCACATGATTAAATGCACTTATTGTAAGTCGCCTTGGATAAAAGCGTCAGCTAAATTAATGTAATGTAAATTAATATTAGGCTACTAACAGTGGTGGAAGAAGTATTCAGATCCTTTACTGTTTACTTGAGTAAAACCAGTAATGCAACAATGAAAATAAAATACTCCACTACAAGTAAAAGTTATGCCATCAAAACTAAAAAAGTAAAAGTAAGTATAAAATAAGTCAAAATGCAGAATGGCCCCCTTTAGAGTGTCATATTATTTTTTAAGATTATTATTACTGATGCATTAACATATAGCAGCATTTAATGTTGTACTTGTCATTTTAACCTCTTTACAAACTGTTGTGCAGTTTAATCTGTAACAATGTATTGTATATTTTAAGCTAAATTTTGTATGTACATTTTTTTTATGCAAAGTGACTAGCAACTATAACTATCCAATACTAAAAAGTAAAAAGTACAATATTTCCCTCTGTGATGATGAGGGGTAGAAGCAGAACATAGAAATACTCAAGTATTAGTCTCTCAAAATTGTACTTAAATAAAGTTACCCTCCACCACATTACAATTAGATGCCTTAAATGTAGGCCTCTTTAGCCCTAATTTAATCTACATTACTTACAAAAAAGTGGGAACATGACTTATCTACAGTTCATACAAATATGTCAGCATCATTGTAAACAAAGATACATCTTTATTTAGCACAAAATTGCATATTACAGATAACAGAACACAAGTTCGTAATGTAGCACATTACTTTGCATTTCTACAAGCCAATATTGTCAGTTTCAGTATGTGAACATGTTTTAAGCGCCAAAAATTACATTTTGCCCTAAAAGAACGACGCTTGGCTGAACCAGCCCACTTGGTCTGTGGCCAGCCAGAACATCAGCAGTCCCATCATTATCACCACACCCATCTTCAGTATCAGCTTCAGCATGTTGAGACACTGCAGGGACAAAGGACAGGACAGAGAGGTAAAAGTGGCCAAACAATTAAGGAACAAATGAACAAAGTGCATGTTCAGAAAAGGCCAGTGAGTACACACTTTGTGTTTCCTGGTACAAATTTGTGTGCTGCTGACATCTGGCACACTCTCTGGCAGCTGAGTGTTTGGTGGCTCACGAGCAGGTTTCATTTGCATGTTGTCGTCAGGCTCCCTTAATTCCTGGGCAAAGGCAAAGCAGTTAAAAAAAATCTAGCGTATGTGTTCATGTGCATGGGTTTCCATGTGTGCTCCATTATGTGTCCACGTGCAAACCTCAGATGTTTCTGCAGAGCTCAGGTCCTGCTCCCCGTCTGTGGAGCTGCTGAGTGAATCTCTGCCGCTGCTGAGAAAGGAGGAAGCAGACAGTTTTTTAAAAAATTGGATCTGTCACAGCTCAGGTTGTAATTATTGTTCAAGAAAAAAAAAAGTTTAACACATGCTAGGAATTCTGCTTACCTGTCAGTTTCATAGCGAATGACTTGAGACAGTGGATCTGTACAAAACTGAACTTTTATCTGCCTCCCTATAAAAATGCAGAAATGGAAACGAATGAATCGTGGAATGTATGCAACACTTTGAAAACGTTAATGCTGATTATACCCTTCTCATCTTCACTCACCTTCTCCTCCATTCTCTCTGTCGCTGTCATCATAAAACTCGTAGAAAGCCTTGATTCTCTCCTGCTCTTGTTCCCAGTTCCTCTCCTCTTCGTACTCGTCGTCTGCCAACTGTCCCAGCTCACTGATCCCAGAGGCTTCAAGTTCAGTGTTGAAGAAGAAGCTATCATCCAGGGATCCCTGGTTAGAGGGACTTGTGGTTTTTGCCATCTCTCTCTGTACCTCTGAGTAGCCATTGACGTCTTCTGCAGGACGCTGAGTCATATCTGAAAGCAGTGTTTCCGCTTCGTCTGTGTACTCTGTGGTTAACAGGTCTTCAGACAGAAGGGTATCACTTGTTAACATGTCTAGATTCCAATTTATGTGGAAATCTGCAGGATCCGCTCTGTTGTAGTCGTCACAAATGCTCCACCTGGCAAACGCTGCACTGCTCCCACCGTGAGCCTCCTCCAGTTGCTTGTTGTTTTCAAGATCTTGTAGACACATATGACCTAAGAGTTCCTCATCGTCCCTCTTTACCTGGACCTCATCGTCACTGGAGCTGTAGGAATCACTCTCACCTGTCTCGCCTCCATCATCACTCCCTGTCACAGCTGCATCGCCCAGCACATGCTCGACAATCTCCATTTCCCTTCTGTCTTTTTCTCCAGTCACCACATCCAGGTTCCTGAACTTATCAGCATCCACCTCTAAATCTATGCTGTACAGATACTCGTCTCCCTCATCATCAGTGTCTTCAGCTCTTCCTGTCCATGTTATATCTGTCACAACTCTTTCCGGGCAGGTGCTCTGCTTTGCAATTGAACCGCTGTCAGATGTACAAGCCAAGGCGTTCGACTGGAGTTTGCTTTCTTGATTTTTTCCTCCATCTTGTACATATTCACATGAAGAAAAGTCTGAGGGATAATCTGCAAAGCTCTCACCTGCCTCTTGGTGCTCCTCCCCTGAGAAATTCTTCATTTTCTCTTCATACTCCTCACTATCAACTTCAGCAATAAGATCCTGCAGATTTTGCCTTGATACTTCCGGAAAGTCCAAACTGGCTTTCGTTCGTTCGCCATCGCTGCAAGGATTTTCAACCTCCTGCTCAAAGCACCGAGCGAGAACATTTTCTTCTTGGTCGATTTTCATGCCCTCACACTCAGAATCAGACAAGTCCTCTTGCTTTTCTTCTTCCCTTTCTTGCTTGTCCTCTTCAATCCCGTCACCTTCTATCATCATCTCACTGCCACGTTCAGGGACTCTCTCAAAATAGCACACCTCCTCATCACTCTCACTCTCATCTTGCTCCTCGTTTCTAACTTGAGGGTTTTCAGCACGCTCTGGGGCCAGAGGTTGTCCCTCAGCAAAGATCCTGTCCTCTTTATTACCATCGCAAGACTCGTCGCCGCAGCGAACCGACATCAACAAATCCCCTGGGTTCACTCCTGTTCCCATGTCCTCTTCTTCGTCCTCTTCATCTTCTCCAGAGACAGAACCCTCCTGTTCAGAATCTCCATCTGAGCTTGTGTAATCCTCCTCCGGTGTTTTGTCCATGCTCATGACCCCTACACTTTGAAAATCCTCCTCATCGTTTTTGTCATCAGACTGCTCTTTATCAACATTTTCAGCCATGTACACATCTTTAGTCGCCATGCTAGACAAAACTGCAGTTTGACCAGTTGCTTCCTGGTGCAGAGCAACGTCTTCCTTTGTTGCTAAGTTTTCTTGAAAGATGTCTGTTTTGTCCTCTTCAAATCTTTCATCAAAATTTAAATTCTCAAAGTCCAAATCTCCATCAGGGAATGGTAGAACAGATGTTTCTGTAACAACATCATTTGGAAATTAAATACTTATGTAAATAGTTTAAAAATAGTAATAAATACCACAATGCCAAGACATATTTTTTACCTGAAAACGCATCACTGAGTAGATCAGCAAAACTCTGTTCCATCTTTGTGACGAATCGACAAGTTTACGCAGTAGGAGTTATATCAAGACAAACATTGATGCATTGCCACAGATGATCTCTTCGCTCAGAAAGGAAGAGAGCGCGAGGTAACTCATCTGTTGTCGCTGCAAGTGGCTTCCTGTCAAACAGACGTTTCAAACAGTACACATTAAAACTAAGATATGTTGTTAAATATATGACTACACATGTGTACATTACGTAAGCCTACCGTAAAACTGGAGATCATCAAAAGGTGTATAAAAAGTGTCTCTAAAAAAAAGTGAAATCACAAAAATTATGTTTTGTGTTTTCTGTTGCTGCAGGAACATACCTTCATGAGCTCATGAAATGATGTCAGCTTTGATGTGGTTTTGATTTCAGGTGCACAATATAAGCTCCAGCAGTCAAACACACAGTTCCTTCATGCTGAAACAACTCATGTTTATTGGTGTCTCATGTAACTGAGATGAGTGCAGTGCCACTTTGAAGATGAGTTAGAGTCATTATAAAAGAACGCTTGTTATCAGTGACTGTTCTGTTGGGTACTTTGATTTATTGAAACAGCTAAAATCAAGTAAAACTACAGTTAAAATCAAGATGTCCTCGTTTGCTGATGGTTGTTCTGAGTGGTCTACAGCTCATTGCGGAGGAGGTAGCGGTGGTTGGGCTTCAGGTCAACTTCTACAGGAAAATGATCACTCACCTCAAGAGCCTAAAGTGCCATCAAAAGAACAGGATTAATGTTTAATTTAGGTACACAAGTGAACTAAAGAAAGGTATATCTTGACATGTTTACCTCCTCCTCGGTGAGATGGAAATTCTCTTTAAAGTTGAACGGTTGAGCTGAACCTGGCACTATACAGGAAATAATCTCACGTCCATGGACAATGATCCTGTTTGGAAATGTAAAAACCATATTGTAAGGCATAACTCTGTCTAGTATGATGGGTGTCTGCAGCAGAAAGCCCTTACAATAGTCATAATGTAAAAAATGTGTCCTCATTATTATAGACCTGAGGTAATTCAGTTTTCAGCAGTCACTGACCTGTCATAGGCACAGTGTGTCTTCTCACGGACAGTAGTGTCTTGCTCGTCTCCAATTAGCCAGCGAAACCTGGGGTCACTCCTCAAGCGCACAGCTCTCCAGCCCTTGATGGTGACGTAGCTGCAGTCGGCGTTGAGGTCCCCTAAGATCACCACATTCTGGGTGAGTGGAAGGAAGCAAGTTCAACAGATCGAAATTACTCATGAATGGCGTCATATGTGGTGGAGACAAACGAACATGAGGCGAAGCTGAGGAACTCTGATCAAGATATAGATTAAAAAATGACCAAAATGAGAACAAACAAACAAACCCAAACATTATATGATGATGATAATGATTTAACCTACATCAGTCTTCCACTTGTTGTAAATACTTTTGAAGACAGTATACAGTTCGTCAATCTCCTTCATGGCATTTTTGGGACAGGTGTGCTGCCCAATCAGGACAAAATCCTTCACCACTGCAAAACAAAAACAACAACAAAACAAAACAAGATGTTTATCTTCAATGAATGTGTTTACATGCAGACTAGTGTCCCAGTCTATTCCTGGTTTTAATCATATTCAATATATGTTGTTTACATGGAACATAGAGAAACCGGATCCCTGTATAGGTAATTATAATATTATCCAGGTTTCTGATTGTCTCTGCAAGTGCAGACATCTTTTTTATTCCTCCAAATCCAGTAAGTCTGTTATTTCATCTGAGTTACCTTAAACACTGAGGATGAACCCGGCTTGGTTTCTGGCTGCCTGAACTCTGCTGCATTTACCCTTCTGCTTGATTTAGCTTTTTCATCTGATCATCAGTTGTGAAGGTGATGAAAGCGACAGTTAAACTGATCCTCTAAATAAAATCCTCTATAAGACTTTAATTTCATTATTTATCATGTTTTACTGACTAACATCACATGACTGAGTTAAGGACTCGCATGTCCACATGACAGAAAATGATTAGAAACCTGGATAAGGTGTTGCAATCCACCTAGCATATACAGTTGTTCAAAACCAGGAAAAGAGCTTAACCCAGGTTTCTGAAACCAGGTTGTGATGTTTACTTGTGCAACACTTCACTGATACTCCAAAAACCAGGGGCCAGTTTCACAGAGAGATTTTAGACTGGCCTGTAGTGTTAGGCCAGTCTTAATTCTACTCTTAGATTAGTCTAAGTTAGGTAGTTTCACAAAAATAAAGACTGACTTATGTTAAGCCTAAAAAGTTCCCCCCACCACAAGGCTAACTCTGAACTAACAGCCATGTTTCCATGGTAACAGTGACACCTGCTGACCAGTGGCACCAAATTGAGGGACTCAATGCTACTGGAAGCTTTTTGTATATGTTATGCAGTAAAATGTCCCGTAACTGAAGGCTGCTAACGTGAAGGGAGCTGAGCGGTTTGATGTCGGTCAGCCATGTTTTTTAGTTTGAAGAAAGTCTCAATTTACCCAAAATAAATTCATGGCAAATGAACCCTACTTAAGATGGTCAAGAACTAAACACCAACAGATGAATTTAGACATCTTATCTTACTGTTAGTTTGATCTAAACTTTAATCAAAGTCTATATTTGTGAAACCGGCCCCAGATCATACCTGGAATACCAGTGTGTACTAAAGTGCAATTTCTTTTCCTGTATAATACCAAAGATGTCTTTTGTTTCATCTTACATGTAGTAGGGGAGTGAAAGCGAACGATGAAAGGCTGTCTGGAGAAAACATCAGTTTCATTGGTGCCTTCTCCTTCTAGTTTAGGATACTGATAATGCTCTTTGACCTCCAGCACATTGTTCCTGGAGAAGATGAGGAAGGAAAAAGACGACATTAAGGATGTCGTGTTTAACTGACCATTAACAGCAGTGGGTCATGTTTAACATGAGTTACCTGTAAATGTAGACATACTGCTCCTTGTAGGTCTTCCTCCCCAGCCTTTCACTTTCCACATAGGAGTATGAGTTGAATTTGTCAAATCTGCAAACAACAAAGATTAGATCAGTTTAAAGTTGAAAGTGTTGACTGGATGTTGTTTTATGTGACAGAGGATTCACATTTTTGAACATATGAAAGCTTGCACCTGTTAAGATCCTTAACCAAAGCTTGTATTGCTACTCCTCTAGAGTCCCGGACCTCCTGAATAAGACACAAGTCACACCGAGAAAGAATCTTGGGAGCAAAAGAAAAAAAAAGATCTATCAGTTGTCTAGTTTTGCGTGGATGTTGCTCTAGTTGTTGTACACATATAGTAGAGTACCTTTTGCAGAATCCCCATGACCTTCTTGTTGTTTGCCTTTGATTCGCCAAAGCTCTGAACATTGAAAGCGCAGATTTTCAGGGAAGATGTGATGTTCAACGCGCACAACCCCACAACGAACAGCAGAACTGCAGTCCTCATCTTGCAGAGAATTATCACCCTGTAAGTAAAAGAGAGTTTGGCAAGATCCTCTTTGTCATATTGTGAAATATGTTACAAAAACCTCTTCACCCATCATCACAGCAACTTCTTTGCTCTTACCGCCAGTGCCAGGTTCACCAGGAGACTGACCTCAGTCCAGCAAAGATCCATCTCTTTAATGACCTGGGGTGTATTTTGGGGAACATGCAGGTAAACGTAGGTGAAAGACAGGGGCTGCAGATCTGTGTGGTGGATGTGCTGCGTCAGTGCCTGTTGAGAATAGAGCTTTATCTGGAACAGTTAAAACCACAGAATACAATGAACAATAGCTCCATCCCACTCGGTCAGTGTGTTTTGTCTCTAAGTTTGAGTGTGATCAGACAATAGGCGGTGCCATGTGTCATGTCTGTTCGTTTCATGAACATTTGTGTAGAATTTACGACATATCATTCTGTCATTTTAGTGTAGAAATGAGCAGCTGCTAGTTACCACACAGTGCCATCACATCACTGAGAAATGCTGAACGCTGGTGGTCTTAACTGTGATGGGGATGGTTCTCCCTCGCAATGTGATGCATCTGATATTTGCAGTGATAATCATTTTTATTTATACTTAAGTCTACTGCACAGATTTATTTGTATTTTCTTGCTCTGTATTATGTTTGTAGACAAAATTGGATTTTTCTGTCATTAACTTAATGTTCGAGTACAGGACTAGCTGAAGAAAGTAATATAGTGATACTGACACAAGGCAAGTGGAACCAAAATAAAATATATATTACAAATCTATATTTAAAACTGCACAATTATCCTTCTATAGTAGCTCTGATCATGAAACGTGCTGCCAATGCATTAATGATTAAAGTGTAAATCAGTACTGAAAAGCAAATATTGTACCTTTTACTTCACTACATTTATTTGACAGCTATAGATACTTTGCAAGTTAAGATTTTAAATATAAAACATGAGTAATTCTTCAAATATGTTGCATTATTAATGATTAAACTACCCAACAGTATAGTATGTATAGTGGTTTAAATGTGATCCAGTTCAACCAGCTACAATATTAAAATGCTGCTTAAGTGCACATTTATCAATCAGTAATGATGACCCATTATTATTATATATAAAAATCTAACACTAACAGGGGTTTGTGGCACAATGAATACTTTACTTTTTACTAATAATACTTGTACTTAAGTATTTGAGTAAGATTTTAAATGCAGAACTCTTGCTTGTAATTTAGTATTTTCACAGTGTAGTATTGCTACTTTTACTTAAGTAAAGGATCTGAATATGTCTTCCAACATTGTGACTATACAAATGTTAATTATTGCTTGTTTGCTTATATAAAGTAGTTGAAGCAGGTCAGACAGCGGCCCTGTCTCCTAGAAATAACGTTCTGTGGCTCAGGCAGTCTCCTGAACACATTTCACCCTCATTATTTACAATATATTGATATGGAAACGTTGGGATTTTTTAAGTCAGTGTAGGAGTCATAAAGATATTAGAGGGTAAGTATAGATGAGTCCAGTGGTACGCAGGGATTTTTAGTCACTAAGAAGTGTGAGATCTTACCCAACGTGGAATAAATGTTGGTCAGTGGATGATGAAGATAGTTCTTCACTAATCAGTGATGCCATTGTAAAGGTGAGACAGCAAATTACGTCTGTGGAGTGCCATGTAGTGTTACCTTGTTTAAGATGCAATAGAAACATCGAAGAAACTGACCACTCTGACCAATCTAAGTGTGGTCCTTCATGTGTCTTCATTATGGAGATCTCAGGTATCTCCACCATGAACTCAAGACTCTAATCAGTGACACTTTATTCAACTCGGGTTTCACCAAGATTAAAAATGTTTTTCAAGAAAACTCGGCAAACAGTAACATTTGTAATAGTAGCAACATTTCTTTATTTCTTATAATATAAAACTCTAATGGCTCTTTTATTGAGTACAATTCCTCAATACATCATAGCACTGATGCTAATTCCATCACCACATGTTTTGTTTTGTCTTTATTTTTCATATAGCTTTTTAATAATTCAAGATGGTGCTTTTTGACTAAATAAACAGTTTACAGTACAAAGGATACTTCCTATGTTTTTTACTTCTAACTATTTTGTTGATATTACTGGCTCACAGTTTCTTAAAATGTCATTAATGTCTGCCAACTTGTGCTGACAGTGCTGACAGTGCTGACAGTGCTTTTAACATGTTTTCATTGTGGCACACATTACAAACAGACATTGCTGCATTTTTCACACTGGAAGTGTTCTCACATCACACACACTTTGAGTACCACGTCTAAAATTACAAGAAATACAAAAATATCAACAAAGTACATCCTAGAAAAATCTTATTTTAAAACAAAAGCAACAAAACTATTATTCCTGAGCAGTGACATTATCATATTGGTCTAAAACAGCCTGAGTGTTGAGGAGAGGCCATTTCCATGAGATAGTCTTCGACACGTGTCTCCATGTCTGAGTACAGGTCTTCAACTTGCTCCCGGAAAGGAGGATGCCAGAGCCACAACATGACAACGCCTGCCACGGTGAGGAGTAGAAGGAAGAACACACACACCTTCCACCAGGAGCCACACAGCGTCTAAACAAAGAGGGAAGAAATGTCTAAGTTATGTATATAGTAATTTATATACAGTATATATATAGTAATTTACATATGAGCAGGGAATCATAGTCCTTATTGCTGACGTTGTGTTGTAGCTGATTTGGTGGTCACTGCAGCAAAATTAAAGCAAAATGTCTCAAAGTGTAAAAGACTTATTGGTGCAGAAAGTGTAAAACAATTCAGAATTGTTGGCTCACAATGCAAGGGCAAATGAGAGCATTTGAGTATAGCAAGGACATTTAGTTTCAAATTCCCCCATATGGACACACACATACAGTATATATACAGACACACACACACACACACACACACTGCTCACCGGTCTCCTGCGGCGGTGGCTGAGTTGCCGGAGCTCGTCCCTGCACTGCGACAGCCGGGCCTGGCTGGACTGACACTCCTGCTCCACGGCATGCAGCTCTGTCTGCAGCTCCTCGCACTGTGCACACACACACACACACACACCATATGGAAGCATTCGAAATACATTTACAATGCGTTTACATTTACAAAAAGTGTCTAAAGCCAGAGATGGAAAAATGTACCTTTATCTCTAAAATGCTTTCCAGAAACGATGGCAATTAACATGAAATGCATCTTGATAAATATTTTTAAAATAGATTTGATACTCATGAAATACAAGCTAGTAAGTGGAAGTTGAGTTAATTAAAGGTTTTGTTTGGTCAAAACATTAAGAATTAGATATATTATAAATATGTCCAAAATACAAATGATTTACTAAAATATATTATGACCTTTTTTTTCTTATTTTTTATTTATTTATTTATTTTTACATATTTTGAATACATCTTTAACCATTTTTGTAAATATAAATTCTCATTATGCATCAGTTTCTGTCATTCTCTCATTCATGAATTTCTTATTTTGTGAAACTCTTAACTGTAATTATTACCTGTGTGGCAGTTTGGGATCAAACAAGACATGAAGCTTGTGAAAGTGCTACAGCGTACTGTGATATCTCCACGTTACCTCTCTCTCTTTGAGTCGGAGTTTCTCCTGAGTGTGACGGAGCTGCTCCTCCACCTGAGAGTCTCTCTTCACCGTCAGTTGTGGCTCTGCTTCCTCTGATGTCAGACACCCCTGCGTCATGAAGTCCTGGATCTCATTGCTGCCATCTAGGACATAGAAAGCAGTTTAAATAAATGATCCATGTGGCCTCTACAGTATTTTAAATGCTACAAAGAGTACTCAGTGTTAAGTTCCAGGATTACTGCCGACAACGGCTTCACATTGAACCTTTGCAGATTCAGGGAAAAGAAACTCTAAGGTCCAAGTGTCTTACCTCTAAGGTGCTGGATTTCCTCTCTTAACATCTGGTTGTCCTCTTCCAGCAGGCAAATGTTGTACTGTAGCTCCTTCCTCTCTTGTCTTAATGACACCACCTCCTCCCTCAGCTCGGCCTCTCTGGCTCTGGACAGCTGCACAGGACACATATGTTTTTCACAACCATTTACATTGAAACATCTGACCATCTGCATGGTCACAGAATATACTGTACCTCCACTTGGCTGTGCAGCTGTTGCAGCTGTTCATTACTGAGGTGTTGGTTCTCCCTGAGTTGTCCAGAGCTCAGCTTCAGCTCCTCATAAAGGCTCTGCCACCTCAGTGCCTCTGCCTTTGCTGTAATTAGCGCTTCCTGGTGGCAAAAATACAAAGTATCTTCAAGATTCAGCTGCAATATTGACACTGTATTAAATCTGACTTTTTGATTTGTCAACAGAACATATCTATCACCAGAAAATCCTAATATGTCAGTGACATTGACGTGTCTTTGTCCATAGTCAAATAGAAACGTGGTTGTTTAATATTTGGGTTAAAAGCTAAACAGTTGACCTGCAGTGTCTCAGCCTTGCTGAGCGCCTCGGTTTTCTCCTGTGTGGCCTTCTGCAGGGCCACCAGGGCCTTCTCCTCATACACCAGTTTCTGCTTCTCCATCTGTAGCACCAGTTTCTTCACTCCATCCCTGGGAAACTTCTATAAGGACAAAACACTGCTGAGTTAAACCTATAAATGCTTACAGGGCGAGATGCAGACCAAAACCACAGAGGAGCACACTCAGTAGACACTGCACTCTCGTTGCAAGACAGAGTGGAAGTGTAGAGCAGGTTGGCTGTTTTAGGAAGGACAAAACATTTGGGTTGTTGCAAAGAAACAGGTTAAAAAAGACTCTCATTGCATGATTAAAAAACACTCAGTGGTTGCGTCTTTGCCACCAGCTGCTGTTCTTACCTGCAGGCAGACTTGCAGCTGCGCCTCCAGAGCCTTGATCTTGTTTCTCAGCAGGTCTTCACTGCAGCGAGCCTGTGTGGGTTAGAAAGGAAATGACTGAATGTCACGCTGTAACTTGCAGATGGAAAATTAATGGTTCATGTACTAAAATCTGTGACAGCTGCATGTTCTTTCACTGCCTGAGCTCACTGGTGCGCAAAGGAAATGTGCAGCATCAGTGAGCCTGAAAAAAGATCACAGTGTCTTCATATGCTATAACACTACACGGTTATGAGTGTGGAAAATAACATATAAGTTGCCTGATGATAACATACCTGAGCGAGAAACAATTTTCACAGATGAAAAGCATAAATTGTTAAAGTAAATAAACATCTAGATCCTCAGCTGTTCAGACCCAAATTAAAAACCAATAAAAAAAAAAGGGAAACACCAATATTCCCCCTTCATTCATTACAGCCAGAGTAGCCAAAAGAGAGCTAATGAGGATGTATAGCACCTATAATAGATACTGACTGCCACTCCCTTCCTGTATAAGAATGACAGCTTGCACTCTGCAGTATAGGCTACAGCGGAAGCAGGAAGCTCCAAACCACAGTCTGCATAGGCCTTCCTGAGGTGGCAGCAGCCTTACACTGCTGTGTACACTACTGTGACAAAGATATTTTCAGTGTAATATCAACCAGGGAACCAAAGAGCAATGAACAGCAACAACATGACCTTATAAAGCATAAAATATGAGTTTGGTATTTGGAAACTCTAACGGTGAAACACTGGGGGTGTGTTTGATTTAAGTAAATAGCCTGTGCATACAGAGGGAAAGTCTTACTGTCCATATTTTGTTGGAGGAGTTCATGAGGTTTGACGTGCTCTCCTGGAGGGCTGCCAGCTTCTTCTTCACTGCCTCCTCTCTCCACAGGGCCTCCTGACAGAAAACAGGCAGCAGAAGAGAGATAGCTACAACAACATGCAAATACTGAGTGTAGCTAAAGTCAGTCAGCACCTCCTGTTAAATTTTAGCCTGATATTTAAAATAAATCACGCTCAGTACATCAGTTATCATGTACTGGGTGAAAATAAAATATTTTGGCTCAAACATTAAAAGGCAGGCAATTGACTTCATACAGTTTGGTGCTTACAGTTCAGTAAACAAAGAAGAAAAGAGCCAAAAAGTCACAAACTTACTTTAGTTTCAGTTACACACCAAAATCTAGCTAACATTAGCTAGGAAAAATTTGCTATTTCATCTATCAAAAGTGACATGGTCTTGCTTTAAAGAACAAACAAAACAGCACATGATGGACTTGGAAAATAATTGTTTGGTTTACCTGCAAGTAGTCAGCCAATCTCTGAATGTCCTATTGAGAGATGAGAGAGAAGAAAATCACTTTCATTTGGTAAATCTTATTTTATTTATCATGCAAATTAGATGTAAAACCTCAGTGAATACAGCAACAGTTTGACACTTACTGACTCCTTGATAGTGACAAGACCAGACCTGCACAGAAGAAAATATCTCATTATAGAAATATAAAGCACAGATCACAGCTGCCTCTGGCATCAAATTTGTGATTTAACGTTAGGTTTCAGGGAGAGTCAAATTAAACTCACTCTGTCTGCATGCTGGTCTCTCGCAGTATCTTTTTTGGGAGAATATTTTCAGTCTGGACGGAGAATCTTTGGTGAATCTTTTCTGTTTGGTTGAATGTTTTGATGCCCATCTTTTGACCTTTGAGAGAAAGTGAAAAACCAGCATTATTTATATGAAGGATCAAAAATAATTTGACAGTCCCTGCTCAAAATGTTATGCGACTGGCAAGAATTTTACCATTAATACTATTCTCTCTTTTATCTGTGCTTTTCGTCCTGTGCTGGTTTGATTCCTTTATTGCTGGTGTGGAGGTAGATGCTTGCTTCCTTGCATGGCCTTTCTCTTGCCTCAACAGTGTTACCTGTTCAGACCATAATGAAGCCTGAGGAGAGAGAAGAAGATGCAGGTGTTATTCTCTGTGGACGTGGAAAGATGAAACAGGGATCTGGTGAAATAACACTCCTAATAATGTCAAAGGATATAGTATTTACCCATTTGCTGGTGCTTGGGCCCTCAGTTGGTGTTAAAATCATCACTGGATGTCCATTTGCATTAGGAGTATTTTGGATATTTGTGTGCAGTGTCTCCGACTTGCTGAATGAGCTGTGATGTTTCATTGAAAATGTCTTTGGGAAAGGGTTTCTCTTTGAAGAACGGTTTGTAGACTTCAAACCACACGGCTCTGGGCTCACTGATCTCCTCCTCAGGAATTCCAGATGCCTCTTTTCCTTCAGTTCATTCTTTATCAGTTTGGTGTCAAACTCTCTCGTAGGGCTGCGACATGAAGTCACGTTGTTACGTCCTCGCAGGTGTTCACGTTTCTCTGCTCTGGTCTCCAATATTTGGTCAAAGTCTTTCACTGGGGAGAGCTGTATTCCAGTGACAGCCAGGACGTCCATGGCAGCTCCTCTGGCTGTTACAGTGCCTCAAGCCTACAACGACAATGTATAAGGAAATGAATTATAGCTATTTATAATGATGAAATATAAAGCATGTAAACAGTTGCACAGAAATCATATCATTTACTGATGTGTATAAAATGTTATAGCTAGCTGTAAAATATCATTTTTAATTGTTGCAGGTGCCGTATGATGGCTCATATTGTACATCTGAAGATAAACTATATAGTTCAGATTCCTTTTTTCATATTCATAGAAAACACTGTAAGTGTTTAAAACATGCCCTTATACATGGGTGGTATAAATTTGTTTTTCTCAAACACTGTCCTGATATTGTTATCTCAAGAGACTTTTACCTGCTTAAACAAAGGAAAATAAATAAATAAAGTTAATAGTTGTCCCAAAGTATGTGAGCAGTATGCATAAAATAAAGCAAAATGCAAAGCCTTAACAGTACCTTTTACATTTAGGATGCTCTGTGTTGCACAGAAATGCATTTTCTCTGTGAACCATGTGGTTCAGTTGTAGTAGAAGCAGCTACAGTAGTAGTAGCTCTAGTAATACTAGCATAGTAGTACTTTTAGTAATAGTAATAGTAAATTTAATAGTAGATGTTGCAGTGGTTGCATTGTTGTTGTATTTTGTCAGAAGGCTCCTTTAACACTGAGTACCAGAGGTATCAAAGACAGACTAGGCCCTGACAAGTGTTAATTGAGGCTGTGGCGGGAAAATGTACAAGACAATGCAAAGACAAAATGTTGCTTAATAAGCAGAAAAGCATGATATAGCTTACCTACAACTCCATCTCATTCAGTGGGGAGAAGTCTGCATGAGGTGGTTGAGAAGACATCCATTTTCTCACTCTTCCGAAATAGTGTCCGGGGGTTTTCACTGTGTTTCACATTTAGCTGTTTCTGTTGAGCATAACTTTACAGGAAGTGAAGAGAACCACAACGTCATATGTTCCTCTATCTCACCAGCCACTCGCATCAAACTGATGCCATACACGGGTGGGCCCCAAGATTACACACAGACCCAGCCAATTTCCCCTGCACCCAGTCTGGGATAAAACACACCACACTGGGAGAGAGAGCTGTGCAGTGTGTGTGGCTGCCTCTTGGAAATTTTTATTTGTTTAATAACAGCAGTCTAATTTTTTATTAAAATGGGTTAGAAGTTGTAAATTACTATACAGAGCATTAATAGCTTCATCATTCATATAAATAACTTTATCGTTTTGAGCATTTTCAAGATTAATTAACCCAAAACACTGGATCTTAGCATCATGTTTAACCTCAAATCCTCTCCATTAATACCTTAATTACCTCAATGAATTCAAATTCAGCAGCAGGACAATGACAAATTGTATCTTTGCGTACAGCGCCATCTAGTGGCCGATTGCCTTACCAACTCTAAAAATAGGAGCGCTACTCTACTCTCGCGATGTTTCAAGAGGATTTCTCATGTATCCGCCATCCTTGTGGCTCTTTGCAGAAGGGCACGAAGAGACTGAGACAAGGGTGCCCGGTGTAGCAAGAACTTGGCACTTCATCCTTCAAACATGCTGTCCAGACTCGTCATTGTCTCAGGTATTAACTAAATCTTGCTTTTGAGAGGATTAACAAAACTCACTTAGCTCTGGCATAACCAAACTGTCAAGCAGGTGAATGTGAAGCTGAAGGGTAAAGTGAAGGCCGCACATTGAATGAGAGACATGCTAATGCTAGCTGTAGGTAGATAGTGTGACTACAAACAAGGTATAAGCTCTGGAACTGTAGCTAGTTTTTGCTTATAGATTTGTGTCAACAGTTATTGGTAATGCTATTGGCTGTGTAGCATGTTCTATACTTGTAGCAGACATCAATACCAGTTGGTTACAGCTAAGTCAGATGACGATAGCTAACGGTAGCAAACCCAAGCTACAGTTAGCATTAGCTCTGCACGCCTGCAAATGTCACCTTTTTGACAGCTAGCATTGGTCGGCTTTGTGCTCTTTACGTTTCTAGTAAGGATAAACTTCACTGGCTTCACAATGCAAGTCCACCAAAAGTGTGTTTTTATTTTGATGCTTTCACACGTTGTTCATTTGAAGCTAGCTTAATTGCTACCAGACATTTACTTGATATGATAGTCATCAAATTGCCTCATCCTGTAACTGGGGTTTTGTTGACTTTTGTCATTGTACAATAAAGCTATATAGTTACTCTTCATTGCCAGTTTATTAGTTACACTTGTCTAATACAAAAGTCCTGCAGTTAATCCTACCTTCATGAAGGTTATAATGGTCAGCAATGGGGTTAAAACAGTTTTAGAGCGGTGTTGATTAATCAAGAAAATAACCAGCAGATTAAACATGAATGAAAACAAGTATTAGTTGCAGCCCTGAATTTATGTCATTGTTTCTTCTGCTTGCAGCCAATGCCCTGAAAGGCAGCGGCCCCCTTGGAGCTGGGTATGTGTCTTCAGAAGTTGTTTTATTTACTATATTTGTTACTAACATGATTCTACATTTTAGCAGCACCAGATATAAATCCTTCGTAGGCTGTCCTCTCAAAGCTTTTAATAATATTGTCTCCCACAGTCTGGTCCAGGCTTCTCGCTCCCTGCACACAACATCCCAGAGTCTGGCCCCAGTGCCCCCTCTGCCAGAGAAGGGAGGCAAAGTCCGTCATGGCATCTTCCCAGAGGAGCTTTTCCAGCTCCTGTACCCCAAAACTGGAGTCACAGGTCAGTAACCAGTGAGCTTTTGGTTATTTCATTTCTGTTACAAAAAGACAATCTCCTAAGTGAAACACTGAGTATTAAAATACCTCTATATCCATATCTATAACAACAATTTTACCATTACCAGCTACCCAAAATATAGTACCTAATCATTCTCATTAGCTCAAACAAAAACGTATAAACAGAGTAGACCATAATTAAAAATGTGTCAACTCAAAATTTCAATGTCATAAATGGTATCACAAGGCAAGTTTATTTGTATAGCACCTTTATCAACAAAGCAATTCAGTGCTTTATGTGCTTTACGTATAACAGAAAAGGCATTAAGACAAGATATAAAAGAAACACAAGGCAATAAAGAGATGCGTATAAACAGGATTTTAAAGAGTAAAATAAGAGGATAGAAATAAGATAAAATAGAATAAGACAGATTAAACAGGAAATCCAAGTGCAGTGCAAGATATGAATAAATAGTCTCAAATGTAATTTAATAATAGGCAGTGACGACCTCAAATTTTCTGGGAGTTTGTTCCAGATATGTGGTGCATCCAAATATGTTGTGCATAAAAACTGAATGCTGCTTGTCCATGTTTAGTTTTGACTCTGGGAGCAGTAAGCACACAACGCTTATGGTTATGGTGTAATGTAAAAAAGGCTTGGTCTCTCGTTAGACATCAGCGTGTTAGTCAGAAGCTAACATGGTTTGTCAAGAGTGAGGCATTGTGTTTGCAGTCCTACTGTGCATATTAATTTATGTAGTAATAATGTAATTTAATTGAACATCGAATTTGAATTGAAATTGTACACAACTTTGGTATAGCATGACCCTATACTACACATGTTGACACTCTGAAAAACGTTACCCATTAAATTCCCAGAGACAGAGCCATGTGTGGTTTAGGACCACGTCCTACTTACTACTACAGTGTTATTGTTGATGTGTTTTACATGCTTTCATACTTTTTGTATTTTTAATTCTCATCAAAAATAAGCTGCTGCCTGAACATCATTTCAATGACAATGAAAAGAAAATCTACATTTTTCCTTTTCTCATTAGGACCCTACATGCTGGGCACTGGCCTCCTCGTCTACATGCTTTCCAAGGAAATCTACATCATCAACCATGAGACCTTTGCTGCCGCCTCCATAGGCGCCGTCATCATCTATGGTATCAAGAAATTTGGTCCAAGTGTTGCAGCTTTTGCTGACAAACTGAACGAGGTGGGCTGGCAACCATATGGATTTGTGTTTTCATCTTTTGTTTTTTCTGGCTAATAATAGGATACTTGAAAAAGATTTCAGATTGGAGTGTGTGGATGCTTATTCCTATTGTCCGGTTTTGTGTTTTTTTCTTACAGAGATTACTGTTTTAAAGAAATAGACGGATGATTTGTGATCAAGCTTTAGGTTTTCAGTCAAAGATCATTGGTTTTCTCTTTTGTGCACCCTGTAATCATGCTGTGTGTGTGTGTGTGTGTGTGTGTGTGTGTGTTTGCAGGACAAAGTGGCCAAGGCTCAGGAGGTGAAGGACCTCGCCATGACCAGCCTGGCTCAAGCTGTTGAGGATGAGAAGAAGGAACAGTGGAGAGCGGAGGGAAGATCAATGCTCTTCGACGCTAAGAGGGTAAGCAGCATTTTTATTTTCCAGTATCTTCACTGTTATCAACCGCTTCATATTTACACAACAATCCATATTGACTGCCGGTTGCCCAGCCTTGCTTTACTTCAAGCTCCAGGAGGCATTATTATGTAGTCTTTGACATTTATCGACCTCTGCTGGCAAGAAGTAGAAGTTGCAACGTCACAGAGTGGTAAAAGAAACCTGCAGTGGCTACTATGAATGTGTGGAGCAATACTAAAAATAAATTCATATCTTGGAAAAATAAGAGACCATAAATAAATAAAGGTCATTAGAGTCGACACTGATCTATCAGATCACACAGCCAGCTCTCACTGAATTTCAGTGATACATTTGCTTCTCCTCTCTTTAGATATTTGCAGTCTGTTTAAAAATATACAGTATATACCTGATATCTGGCTGCACATCTTGGCGTATGGCATATTTTGTCATATCCTAGAAAAAAATGAACTTGAAAACCCTTTTTTCTTAAACTGTCATAGGTGGTTTAAAATAATTCTGATTTAACGTTTAGAGCAGTATGTATAGAAGCCCATTTCTGCCAATGATGAAATAACATCCTGTAAGTCATTATAATGAGAAACTCTCGAAATAATGACTTAGTATCTCCAAATAATGTGAAAATGGGCTTCCATATGTATGTCTCTCTGGTCACTCAAACTATTCTTTATGTCTCTTAAATTGCAACACAATGTTAAGAGCATGCAAAGAAGGAATTTAACCTGCTTAAAATTAATATGGTAGATACATAACATGCCACAACAATTTTAGCAACCAAGTGTAGACCAGATATTTCTGCAGTGTGGGTACAAGGACTGCATGGACTCGTCTTTTCCTCTCAGAACAATGTGGCCATGCTGTTGGAGACCAACTACAGAGAGAGGCTACACATGGTGACCAAGGAGGTGAAGAGGCGCTTGGACTACCAGATCGGCCTGCAGGACCTCCACCGCAGGATGGAGCAGGAGCACATGGTCAACTGGGTGGAGAAGAGCGTCGTCAGCAGCATCACTCCTCAGCAGGTCAGTCTCTTTGTGTCAAACTGTCAGAAGCCTCCAGCTAAGTGATGTTTCTCAGTTTGGGCTCCATATTTTGTTTTGTTTTTTTGGATACCAGAAAGTATTGAGGATACTTTTCTTTTGGTACCAACCGAAAACACGAAACAAAAACTGAAAGTTGGTTTTGAATGTCAGACTTGTAGTTGTGCTTACATACTGTATTGAGGATAAGACGACCCTGATTATAAGATGATACGTTTTGTAGAAAGTAAAGAAAATAAGGTATCAAAAAAATATAATTGTTTGCAATTGATGGAGTATTGACACTAGTACAGAAAACGTATCAGCCCTATTGATTGTTGCATTATTAATTTACTTCCAACACAAGAGAAGCACAATTTAAAAAAATTAAGTTTTCTTAATTGTCTTCCAAAATGGTAAGATTCACACTAATAAAATTATCTTTATTGTGGAAGTTATTAGGTTTTCTAACTGACCTTTGATCCCCTGTTGTTCTTACTGTTTTGCACATCAACAAGGCGACACTTCAGATCTGTGTGTGTTTGTTTTTCAGGAGAAAGAGAGCATCGCCAAGTGCATCACAGACTTGAAGGCTCTGGCCAAGGCTGCTCAGGCTACAGCCTAAACTGTCAAGTTTTCAGAGAAGGCGACTCTAACCCCCAACTCATTGTCCCAAGACGAGACGTTCACTTTTCATTACAGAAGAACTATTTCCTCCTTAAAGATTGTCTCTGTCAATATTATGGGTGTGTACAGTATTTACACGTCAGCTGATGGTAAAATAAATGGTTCTCTTATTCAACATCATCTGGCTTGTTTGTGTTTTTCCACTTAAGAAATGTTCTTTTCTTCTTTCAACATTTGACCTTTGCTTGTTTATTTTGTCACTGACGTAAGGTGTGAATGTATGTGGAACATGCTTAGCGTCATCATTTTATAGTCACAATAGATTACGCTTGAGCTTGATAATTGCATAAGAGCATTTTCTGGAGACACTTCAGACCTTTGATCACTCTGAAGGAGATATTGTGAAGCATTTCTTAACCTCTGGACTCATAATGAGCCACAGATTTGCTGCCTTCCACCATACCTCAAATAGGCTACTTATCCTCAAATGACAAATCGGGCCAGCCCTCCTGATCCGTCACTCCCATCAGATCGTTGCACTTTGATCCTGCTGCCTTCAAGCAGGAAGTCAAGGAAATTTTCTCGGTAAGCTGCATGAGGAGCAGACGCTTTCTGCTATGGGTGGTCTTGGTAGAAAATCAGTTTGAAAGACGGGAACGATGACACTGTGGCAGAGCTGACACCGACAGGTAATAACAGGATAACTAAATGATAAGGTGATGTGATGAGAGGTAATTATGGGAGGTTAAATAAATCTTCAGTGGTGTTGGCATTACATCCTGTTAAATGAAAATGTTCTTGCTCTTGCAGAAAGTGGGATTTTGTTGACAGGAAAACTGCACTTACGTCCTACATTGAATCCAGCAGGTACGTGACAGTTTGAACTTCAAGGCTGAATGTCACGTGTTTCATCTTGTTGCTGAACTGGAGCAGGTGTTTGTAGAATTTGTGTCTTAACTTCAGCCTCTTGATACATAAAGGAGAGTCAGCTAACGCGTCATACTGCTCTATCATGTATTCTGATCTAAATCCAGACAGGTCAGGTCTTCAACACAGGTTAATAGTTATTGAAACTGTTCATTTTAACCAAGAACAGTTAGTGTAACTAAGTGCGCATTTCCCTCTTGGTGCTTTATTATTGCTTCTGTTTGCATTTAAGATTAGTTTTAGAGCAAAAAATAAAATAAAAAGCTCAAGCGTTATTTAGGTTACTCCTAATCTCTCAGATTGGCTTTTTTCCTCTTTTTGTTCAGGTTGGACTGGAGTGATTCTTGCCAATCAGAAGTTTTAACTTTTTTTTTCAAAAAAGACAGACAACGCAGTTTGAATATGTTTGGAAACACCGGCCCTTTCTCTTATTCCCCAAGGTTGGTACGTTTAATTTCACTTTCAGGTTCACTGGTCGGTCACTTGTGTTAATTTGGTTAAGCTAATTTGAGATCTTTACAACACTCTACACACCTGTTCACACCCTTTCGTGATAAAACTGTGCTGTGGTAACTGTGCAGCTGACCTGAGTTGTGGACTGAGGATGGTTTATCTTCAAATCACTGCACTGGTGACGATGATGGTTTTATTGACATGTAAGGTGTCCAGGCTGGCGACAGCCCATGAATGTGCCCCACTTCTCCTGTTTGATAAGTTCCCTTTTATTATGCTTCAGGGGTTTCTCACAGGAGGACCTCCCTCATCAGAGGCGGGCTTTCCAACAAGATGACCTCAGGGGTGCTCCGCTGCACAGAAACAACATGTCCAGGCCCAGTGGAAAATCAATATACAGTATGTTCTGACATAAAACCACTTTTCATCCAATTATATTTTCATTTTTGTGAGAACAAAATGTGTTAGACATCTTTTTTTTTTGTTCTTTACATCAGTGCAAAGAAAGGAGTACTCTGAGGAGCTGAACAGACAATCTGACAACTTTCATGTCAGAGTGGAGGTAAATGAGTATGAGCATGGAGACATACACATTACTAACAGTGCAACTTTAAGTTCTCTTCACCCATGACCCTCCACACTGACTCCACAGCACCTGTTCACCTGTGAGCTGGATGGCCAGGAGCTGAGGACAGTGGACAGCTGCGTGGCCAAGCTCAAGAGGCTGGATGCCAAAGGTCGTCTGTGGCCCCAGGAGATGATCATGGAGGCTCAGGGAGGATACCTACTGCTCAGCGACATTGAGACCAAGGTTGGTAGCTACGTTCTTCAGATGAAGTTAGAGGAATTTAGACAAGTACAAAAGTATGTGGACATAATAATGACAATCCACACATAGGTAATTGTTAAACATGTAATTCCAAAAACCATGGGTATCAATATGCTGCTATAATAGCCTCCACTCTCATGGGAAGGCTTTCCACAAGATCTTGGGACCTGGCTGCTCCCGTTCAGCCACAAGAGCATTAGTGAGGTCGGGCAGTGATTTTGGGAGATAAGGCCTGGCTCGCAGTCGGTTTTCCAGTTCATCCCAAAGGTGTTGGATGGACCTGGCTTTGTGCACAAAGCACAAAGGCCTTGTCTTGTTGAAACAGGAAACTGTTGCCAAAGAGTTGGAAGCACACTATTGTCTGAGATGTAATTTTATGCTGTATCATTAAAATTTCCCTTTTAATGGGAATTAAAGGGCTGAGACCAAACCAAGAAAAACAGCACTAGACCCAAAGCACACAAAGGGTGAACTTTGGAGCAATAAGCAGAATTACAAAACTACAAAAAACAAAACAAAGATCTTAAAGAAGGAAAAAATGTTGACGGTCTCTAATCAGTTTAGCAAGTGCTACAGTTGACAAAAGCAGTTCAAAAGAAAGTTACAATTTTTTATTATTTTAAGTATTCATTTCTAATTTTTCATTTAGTATGAAGTAAAATCTACAAAGCATTTGTTTTTGGTTTATTGACAACATTCTAATATATCAATAAAACTTCAACACATCAGACTTTTTTAGGGATAGAACAATAAAGCCAACAAAGAGTGTGTGTAAATACTTTCAATATTGATTATTTACAGTGTATTCACTTTCATAAACCCTTCATAAACGTTTGTGTTCAATCTGATCCTAAAGGCGGAGCTGGAGTCGCTGCCTTTGAGTTGCATCCTGCAAACCAGTGCTGTGCTGGATAGCTGCGCCTACAACTCTCTGCTGACAGTAACTGTGCAGGAGCGCAACAGACAGCAGGTCTTCATGTTCCAGTGTGAGGAGACTGGGGTGAGTCACATTTCACCAGAACCGTCAGTGACCTCTTGACTGTAACTTTGACCTCCAGAGAAGGGAGGGTGTGTTAGTCATGTTGGGGTGTGCAACCTCTGAAATCAAGGCCATTCCCTGACACCATTATCACTCTTTCACAACAAGCTGTTTTTGCTGGTGTCTGGAGTTTGATTCAAAGCGGGTCTGTTTTACCAGGCGGAGCTCATCAAGAGTGATCTGGATAAGGCAGTCCAAAAAGGAAGTCGTGATGTGGAACCACGCAGAGACCAGACTGACATCAGGTTCAATGTCACATCACATGAATACAGTCTAAACAGAGACAAAATCACATTAATGAGAAAGCACAAATAAAGAAATTGAACGGTACCTGCTGTCTGTTGTTCATGGTTCTCAGGAGTAATCTTGAGAATATCATCGGGCAACATGCGCCAGGAAGTTTCCGGCAGGCTGGGACTCGTCCTGTGCAGATGGACCACCCGGCCCCACAGTGGAGCAACAGAGAACCAGGTACGGCTTCATCTAATCCACTGTAAGCACATGAAAAACATCTTTAATCATGGAAGAGAAACTCCAGTCAATTCTAACAGTTGTGCTTATTTTAACCTTCATGTACATTTTTAATTTCCTCAAAAACCTCAGCAGTTTATGGAAGTGTTCTGCGCAAATAAGATGGGATTCTCCTGAAGCTCAGTCACATTGATATTTGTCTCCAAACAATTTATTTTGTTGCCTTATAGAAAATAGGGCACCCCCACGGGTCTACAACCCACAAGAAGCAACAGTGCACCATCCTGATGTTCATGAATTACAGAGTAGCTCAGAGGTTGCTTTGTCACCGGAGCAAACAGACACAGAGAGGAACACGGTCAGTACTGACACTGAACTATTTACATAAGTTATAGGTGGTGGATTATATCAAATAGATACAGTATATATCATATAGCTGCTGTCTACTCATCTTTCTCATCTCAAGGAAAACATGCTCACACATGAGAGTTTAAAGAAAGCTCCTACATGCCGCTGAATATGTTTTCTTCCATGCTTTTGCTCCTTTTCACAGGACATTTTAAACCATGTTATAAATGATTTGGAGATCTTCATGGGCAAAGTGTCTGGTGCAGCAAGTGCACCTTCACTTCACTTCGCAGAGAACATGAGCAATAAAAAAAAGGTGTCTAAGAAGAAAAAATCCAAGAAAAATGGTAATACCCCTTTTCCAATTTGTCTTTCTACAGGCACATATAACTAAGGAAGTAATTAGTGGAGAAGTGACCTCCTTTAGGTACACACATACTGATAGCAGTATTTTTCTCCTGCAGCACCAACTGACAGTCTGCCACCGTGGGAGGAGTATATCTCCTGTCTTCAGAAAGTCAAATATGGATTCAATCTGCTGGTAAATACTTTAAATCTTTAAATATCTCCACAGATTACACATCGACCAGAGTGGTTTTGGAAAGAATTGGGGTGGAATGTGTGATTGCAGCAGAAAGTGACTGAAAAACATTTTACATTACAGAGCCAGCTGGACAGGACACTGACCAGCCCCAGTGCTCCTGACTTTGTCCACATCTTCTTCACCAGTTTAGGCATGGTGAGCTCCTCTAAGCTTATTTTTGATCTACATTCAAGGCACCAGTTATTTACAGTGATTGCCACTCCACTATACTAAGTGTGTTCATATTTTTCTTCACTTCAACATGGCGCTCTCTTGATTGTGACAGTTAATACTTACTTCCTCCATATATCCACAGATAGTGCCTCAGTATCCTGCAGACCTGCCTCCCACTGTGCTCTCTCCCCTGCTGACAGAGGCGACTGTGCGACTGCTCAGTCAGGTCGTTGGCCCGGAGGAGGACCGCCTGTGGACGTCTCTGGGAGACTGCTGGAACATCCCCAGGTGGGGCGGCCTTTATAACCCTCACACACTTACACAAGCCTTTTTATAAAGCTTGTTACCTTCTCGTATATAGCCCTCTGATTATAAGTGCACCTATGCCTGCCCTGGCACGCCCTAACTTGAGGCGTAGTGTGTGTGTGTGTGTGTGTGTGTGTGTGTGTTTACTTATATGTAAATATAGGTCAGAGTCAATGCTGCATTCAGGTCCTATGGAAAAAATGATAGAGAGGAGCGGTTTAATTTGAAACTACAGCTAATTTCAGTTTTAAGATGGTAAATTCTACTTGAGACTTAAAGTTTGGCAATGGACAACAAGGAAATACTGTGAAGGATATATTAAGTTAATTAATATTTTACACATGCTTTATTGGTCACTTATAAACCAAAGAACAACTTTAGGGTTGCCAGGTTGTGAAAAATCCCTTTGGCTGGTGTTTAGCTTCCTCCAGCAGGACACTTGCTTTGTCTTTTTCTATCTATAGTTATGCAGACCAGTCCTAAGGACTGTTTGACCACCTAATTTGTGGAGAGGAGTTGCTGAGAATCTGGACCAAAATCCATTTATTAACATCTAATTAACATTTAAAGCTGCGTTATAGAAAAGATAAACATCAGCCAAAGGGATTTTTCACAAACCAACAACCCAAAGGTTTTTATTATTAATGGGCTCTAACTGATACAGCATTGGTAAATGATTTATTAACCATTAATAAGCCATTAAAGGAATGGTTTGGGAAATACGCTTATTTGATTTCTTGCGCAGAGTTAGATGAGAAGCTTGACGCCACTCGCATGCTTGTCAGTTAAATATGAAGCTACAGCCAGCAGCCAGTTAGCTTAGCATAAAGACTGGAAACGGGGGAAACCTGGCTCTGTCCATCTCATCAGGAAGTCACTGTTACGCAATCAGTGGAGACTCCTGGAAGTCACCCCCCATTTAATCTTAAATAACATTTTTTTTACCTTTGTTCCACTGCCTCCAGCCTTTATGCTAAGCTAACTACTGGCTCCAGCTTCATATTCACCATACAGACATGAGTGGTATTGATCTCATGTAGCTCTCGGCAAGAAAGCGAATAAGTGCATTTCCCGAAATGTCAAACTATTCCTTTAATTTCAGCTTAAAAACTCTTCGTAAAGGTTGCCTTATTAGAAAGTGGTAGCAAAACATTTTATGATCAAAACTCCTAACATGACATGCCAGGACCTGACGTCTTACTGTATTTAGTTGGGGTTTTGTTTTTTTGTTTGTTGTGTACATTTGCCATACTTGAATGATCTCAAATCCATCGTTCACAGACGTGTGAGAAAAAGCTCATCAGGAACAACCAGGTTCTACAGAAATGTTTCATGAAGTCAAGAGGTCACTTCAGCAGTAGATGGTTCCTTTTTGTTTTTTACTTAGCGAATAGTTTTCTGCCCTCTTGTCACCTCATAGGTCTAGATGGCCGGACGACGATGTCCCACCTTACATCCCGGAGTTCTACGATGGCTGGCAGCCGCCTGCCCGCTCACGCTTGCCTTCCCCGCTCCCTCATCAGAACGGCCCGATGAGCAGGAGCACCAGCCAGCGCTTCCCACCTGGCCGACAAATAAATGAAGAGGTAGAACCATACCGACACGACTACTCACCTTTACCTCTGGTTTTTGTTTCCATACCCAGTTCTGATGCCCGTCATGTTAACAGCTTTAGCAGTATGTTTGGGACCGTGTTAATGGTGCTCTAGCAGAGATGTTAGGTACCTGTCATGACTTCACATCCAGCTGTTGCTAAATGAGTGCTAGTGATTACGCCCTGTTTTCAGCACCTCGATTAACTATTATCCATTAGCCGAGCATTTAATGAATTATGTTGACACTGTGCTTGAAAAGTTGGGAGTAGCTTAAATTGCCTAATGAACTCCATTGAAAAGGATTACCTATTTTTTTAAGAGGCTGTAACAATTATAATCACTGCCACCATCTGGCAGTCAGTACCTTTAACATGCAAGTTTTCAAAGCAACATGAGACATTGTATTGATTCAGTTTCATCATGCTGCATTTTGTGCCTTTTACAGCCTGTGACCAACGGTCCATGGGGTTCACCACCATCACCACGGTAAGTATTATTACACTGCAGTAAATATGGCTTTATGATCACATTTGTCGCACACATTTCTTTTAATCAGTACTCACTGGGCTTTATGCTGCTCATATGCATTCTGTCACAAAGTGTGTGTCTGCTGCCGTTTCAGCCCCACTGAGCCACCCCTGTACATGCAGGTCATTTATGACTTCGTGGCCAAGAACAACCAGGAGCTGAGCATTATGAAGGGTGATGTGGTTCAGGTGAGATGAAAAACATGGTGCAATAACCTTCTTGCCCAGAAATACAAGTGTTATCCTTGTATTTGTCCAACACAGCTGTGCATTGACAAGTTGCATTTTTTTTTTCATATCAAGCATGTTTGGAACAATTGATGTGCCTGAACATTCATCTACAAAGCAAATCATGGTGTTGGTCTTCAGGAAAATGTAATCCAATGATCCACACTTTATTTAAAAAAGGCCCAGTGTCAACAGGTCCTAAAGTTAATGGCACTGGAGTAGAGTTTGGTTTTTGACACACACCCTCACTGGCACAATCTCTGATGTAGTAGGATGTTTACCAAGCTATTGTCCAAAAATCCACTTGACTTTTGCTTACAAACTCGAAGTTTGCTTGTTCTTTGGCAGTCTGAACTTTCATTGAACAAATTACAAAAATTCAAAAGAAGCTTTTCGACTCCGCACAGAAAAAATACAACTAGACCACAGATGTAATCACACTCACTGGAAGCAGCTGCATATCTTTGTCCACTACATGTACAAATACAGGCCACAGACCTTCATCAAATAAAAAAAATACACATTATATGATCTTTTATTTCCTGTTGATATTATTGTCACTAATCACAATGTCTTAATAATGGCGCTTTCTCCTTCAGGGTTAATTTTTGTTGTCTATAATGTACGTTTCCAGCTGATAAGAGAGTTGCAATTCAGTGACTGGCAGGAAAATTAAAAGACACAAATCTGGCAGTCAAAACAGGCTGCTGGTGAAACACATTGGAACTGTCCAGCTGATGTGCGGGCTTAATGATCTGTTTACATATAGTATTGATACACTACACTATGAATGGAGGCTTTATTCTATTCAAATTTTCATAAAGCTGTTTGTTTATTTACCACAGTCCCAATCATAGTTGTCATTACTGGCAGTATTAACTTTCAGGTGCTTGAGATTTTGGGTTCTTTGGGCTTTTTACAGGTGGTTCAGAAATCCAAGCAATGGTGGCTTGTTCGCAACGCCTGCGACGAGGAAGGCCACGTTCCCCAGAATGTTCTGGAGCACATGGAGAGCACCAGACCCATGGAAGATCGAGCGGTGAGCAAAGTGACACGTAGCTCTGCTGACTCACTTAAGAGGTTTCACATGTGACATTTTATTCCCTCGCTCTCCCTCACAGCGGGACATTCGCGGCCCAGTGACTCTGGACATGACCTCCACACCTGCACAGGTCAAAGCCTGGCTGAAGTACAGAGGTTTCTCCAAAATGTGAGTGAAATAAAATTCAAGCACTTTCAAGGTACCTAAACAAAGAACTTCCAGATTCTCAAAGCTTTTTTCATCACATCTAAATTGTTACTATAAATGCCAGGAGACAACAAATATGACAGTGATTGTTTCCTTTTAAATATTAAAAGATTTTTGGTTTACATGAGTGATTGTGTAGATGAAACACCAGATTATGTTGAAAATCAAGCATTTTTCAAGGAGTACATATTGGAATTCAAGCACATTCCTAACCTTGAAAACATAACGGTTCAAATTAAGCATTTTCCAAACTTTCAAGACTTTGTACGAATCCTGTACAAGATGTTTTCGTACTGTAAATAAGAATTGCAATTGCACGATGAAGTTGTTGTATGCCTTGTCACGTGCAGCACTGTGAGCAGCCTCGGGGTTCTGACCGGTAAACTGCTTCTGGGGATGACCAAGCAGGAGATAAGGACTGTGTGTCCAGAGGAAGGAGGCAAGGTCTTCTTCCAGCTTCAGGCCATCAAGTCAGCCATTGCAGTAAGTAATGTGTCATGTGATATGAACACACTCTCACACCCAACTGCAGCACGAGTAATGTTATCATACTGTTCCCTACAGCTCGCCAGCGAACCGTCAGGCCTGTACAACGGCCGCTACTGACGACCTGCTACACTGCTGCTTCAGTTTCTTTTCTCCTGAAATTTCATCTACGATGAACATCTGAAATTATTGGTGTCTAATTCTTTATAAATGCATAAATGATCTTTTGTTGTAAGGCTGCTTTAGTTTCAGCATTTATTTAAGGGAATGAAACTTCTGTATGTTGTATAATTTAATCACCAGCAGCAATAATTGTCACTCAGAAATTAATTTTGACTGCAATTTCTTTTACTTATAATGTACTTAATTCAAGTAAATTGTGTATAGTTTTCCCAACTGTGATTAAAAATAAAAATATGTATGTAGATGTTCATGTTCAATCAAACTACAGTCAGACTGATTTAATAACTATGACCAAGTTGTGCGTTATTAGATACATACTGTATTATATTTTCTTTTGATTCTTAGATGTCATGCATTGTACAGAAAGTTGTGTTGAAATCGAGGCACAAACTGAAAGAAACAAAGTTAGTAGAAGATTTACTTTAATCTGTCAAAATGAATCTGATTTAGATGTAATAAAGTGCTTTAACTCAAATGAAAGTTTCTCCATATCTTCATGACATTAGTACAAACTTGGGTTTGTTTTTACACATTTCTGATTCAACTAAAAAGTAGAACTTGTATGTAAATGTTTAGGAGAGTGTAACGTGATGAAACCTACACAACCAACTAGTTAACAGGTTATAAAAAGACATAGTACCTTTACTCTAGTCCAGAATTTACGAGTTATTGAGTCAGTTGCACTTGTGAATATTGTCCTTTACTCTTTCTTGTTTCCCCACTTGGCCATCTTGTTGTTGACAGGAGTCTTCATGAATCTGTTTGACTTCATGTAGGCAGCAATCTTCTCCAGAGCCTATGATGATATATTATATCAAGTCATTAAAAAAAACCAACTTTGAGGTGAGTTGCTTTACACCTTTGACTTGGCATACAAAGACACACAGGAAGAGAAAAGGTCTTAAGAGTGCAGGACTTTCTATTTCCTGAGTGCAACTCTTGGTGGCAAGTGTAGGATGTGCTGTTTTTATCTGACAAACAAACAGTTGAGCGTTCTCACCTCAAATCTGTCTAAAAGATCTTTGAGGTTCTTGAAGTCATCCAGACACGTAGGATGAAACATCCTGTGTTGATCCAACAGCTCGTACATAATGAAGTCCACAAAAGTGATCTGTTGTAAAGAAATGTTACATTAACAAACGTGCTGAAAGCAAAATAAAGGCTCAAAGGAGACTTTAAAGCTGCACTAATCAATAGTTTTATATGAGCAATCAGTCAAATGACTTGCATGTGCGTGTAATCTGAAAGGGGTTGCTTATACTGACAACTGACTTATCACCCAACTCTGCAAGTCTCCCTCAGCTCTATGAAGCTTTATGATCTGTTTAAGCTCACCGTTTTCATTTTTCAATGCACAAATTTACCGCTTGGTTCCGTCTCACCTAATCATCACCTCGAATCAACACAGTTTCCAGAAGAAAAGCTTTAATTAATCTACTGTACGCTACCTGCTCAGCACCAAACTGCTGACAGATAAAGTTAGTGACTAACCGGTGAACATAGAAGCATCTAACCGCTCAAGACCCAGTTAGATTTCTCAAAACACAACTCCAAATGTGAATGCTAACGTTGCCCCTTGTGTGCTGGATGTGTAAAGAGGCAATTGTCTGCCAACATGTTCACCATATCAACTTCATAAGGCTATAATATTTCAAATGTTCAGCTTGTTGTGGCGTTCTCTGCCCAAGGGGCCAGTAAAAAACCTGAGTAATGCAAATGACACACTGCTGTCAGGGGGGACATACCTTGTCACCAGCAAACCACTTGCTGTCTCCCAAGAAATCGGAGAACTGCTTCAGTACGTCTGGCAGCGCCTTAACGTACCCTGGCTTCATGTTGTCCTGATATCAGAGAGGTGATGTTGGCATTAGTGGAGGTTCAAAGGCGTAAAAAGGCGACACATTGAACGTTATTAAACTTTTAATGTAGTACTCACAAAGTCAGTGTAGCACAGCCTCACAAAGCCATTTCTGAAGTCCATCGCCTGGTTCTCCATGATGTCCACACGCACCTTCTCATCCTCTGTCTCGCCACCTGTGATCAGATCAGATTTAGTGAGACACTCAGGGAATAAAGACTGAGATACTACACCTGAAACCTGGAGTCTATGTAGAATTGTGATTCTTTCTTTTAAAAGGAGACCATAAAACATAACCATTGATGTATACATGAAAAGGCTGTGGTGCATTTGGAGAGTTTCGAGCTGATATTTTATTTTGAAATGTTCACAATAACTGAATGAAAATGGACATGAAACTAATAATAATAATAAAAAAGGAACTTTGTGTCTTTTGAACAAAATATTCATATGTGGAATAAACACACAATACTTACACAAATTGTGCTTACGAGCAATGTATCTCATGATAGCATTGCTCTGCACTATCTTCCTGTCTCCATCCTCCAAGTAGGGCAGCTATGGTGAGATGTAAACCACAATAACAATATTAGTTGATGTTTTAAACACCTGGCTTTACACTTTAATTGATACTCACAAATTAAACTCTCTTTCAAAGGTTAAACTCACTTACATTGGGAAAGTCCATCCCAAGTTTGGGTTTTTCATCAAACCAGCAGCTCTTGTCATAGTTGGGAGCTGTGTGAGAAAAAGGTGGGTTAGATGATTAAGTGGAGATATTGTATAGACACTTACGCTACTTCTTTGTTTAAAATTAGTTGAACAGGTAAGTTACCTTCACCACAGACATAAAACTTGTCCTCATACTTAGTGCCGGTGTACTCCAGCAGCAGGCGGACAGGCTGGGCGAGCTGCATAAGTGTCCAAAAATCAGAGATAGGAGAGAGGTTGGTGATATTTGTGTTCATGGAAGTTTACACATGGATGTCTGCAGATGACATGCTTTCACGATGTTTTTTCTCCTATTTGTTATTTTTAGATAATTAATTCTCATCATTGCAACTACAACTCTGGCCTCATGATGACTTAAATACCTTATATTCATAATAAAACATTAATTTCTGTGCTCATGAGGACCTATATCATCATCATCATCATCTCATGAAAAGAGAAAAATGTTCATGTATGTCTTCAGCAGACTGCTGTTGAAGTTTGCCCCAGTTTATTAATTTCAGGGGATAAAGCTTTAGTTATGTGGTAAAATTATTATTCGATTAATAGTTCAATAGTAGTAATTTACAGATTGATTTAAATCGTTTTAGGGCCACAATAGATTGTGTTTTATTATTATTTTATTCACCAGATTTTTTTTAATCAACTGTACTGTTTATGTGCATTTTGTGTCATCAACAATAACAAATATTTAAGTGATGTATCAAGTAAAGAACACTTGCTGCATCCTCTTAAATGTGAAGTTTTGCGTAGTTTGCTTTGTTTAATACAATTTTAACCCTGCCTTGGGGTTTTAAGTCTTGGTCAAATAGCCTGTAGTTAACCATTTAGAGACATGACCTTTCACCACTTGTACAACAACTTAATTGGGCAGCATGTCGGTGCACTCTTACTTTTACGGGTTTTCTGCCACTTGCAACGTCATTTATAAGCACATTTAGGAGGTCCATTTTTAAAAGATATTTCCATCCTAACTAACTGTACGGCCCTTTAACTCCACTGGTAACATTGCTCATCCAGAGTGAGCAGCTCAAATTGTCTGAACGCCGGATAATTAACGCTACTGCTAAATTAAAACCGGACAGGTTAGCTAACATCTTAGCTAAATTCTAAGTTGCTAACATCACTGATAAGGATACCATTTTGAGCACGTGCACGTATTTCGCAGTTACATAACGTTTTACCGAGCGAGGCTCTGTCAACACTTGTATTTGTTCATAAAACACACTAACGTTAGTAAAAATGTCAATTTCAGTAGTAGATACAAGGAGTTTGAAAGGCGGCGCCGCGGTCTGTGTTAACCCGGGGTCTGGTGGGTGTCCAGCGGCAGCCGTTAACAGCCACAGCGCTGCCTGCAAACAGGAGCTACTTTACTAACAAAAGAAGAAGACGGCTGAACTTACCCCACGAATATCCCAGTAAGCCAGTTTCATTGTCATTTTGAGTCACTTTCAAATGCCAAATGTGGCTGACTACGACTTTTGCAGCTGCTGTAATACGATGGTCGGAGGCAGAGAGAAGGTGAGGTAGGCTGGTTTGCCTGTGAGGGGACAGACGGAGGAGGTGGGCGGGGACAGACGGAGGAGGTGGGCGGGGTCACACGCAGTTAACGTTACTCTGAACCGGTTCTTTTGTTTGCAGTTATGTAACATTAACATGATGTGTTATGAATACGATAATCTGGCAGGCAGCTCTGCTTCGTATATTCACCTGACATAAGAAATGTAGGTAATTGACACCAAGTATGGAAATCTTGTTTTATCAAAACAGATACTCACGCTGAGGCTGCAAGTCTAGACATTTCCATATAGAAACCACAATGAAAGCTACAGTATGACTACAAGAATGTATGCCTTTTATATAAAGCTATGGGTTAACCTGCATACAAAATAATTTGCTTACTCACTCTTACTAATGAAAACAAAAAAAAGTTATTTACAATGATATAATTACATAAACGCATGCAAATCTTCACATTTAAGAAGCTGTGACCAACAATATATGCATGTTTTCACATGACAAATGATTCAACCAATTAACTATTTGAAGTATTATGAGCTATTACTTTTCAGTCGATCAACTAATTGGCTGTTAGGCCTATGGTTTTAGCACTACCAGACACACTAAATCCCCACACTAAAAATACAGTCAGATTATAAAGTTTGCTATACAATGTGTGAGCTAGAAATTAATTCTTCTGCAGCCAGACTTCAATTCTTTAATTTTGAAAAGATGGAGGTTTGTAGTCGGTCTGAATTTTGTGCTGAACTTGACCCACATTGGAGAGTAATGATTTGAATATGGACACATACCACACAATGCCCTCTTTGTTTCACTTCTTTTGCTCGCCCACACAAACTTCCCCAGAACCCCTACTAATGATCAACGGCTGAAACTCAAACAGACCTCATTTGTCTAAATAAACTATGAATATTTGGATTTTTCTTCTCATTCTTTGCCTTTATCACTTTTGTGACCTGCAGTTTTCAGATTCAGAAGACATTTATTTGACATCTGTGATGTATAAACTGCAGCAAGTCAAGCACTCCAATGTGAACAACATTTATTTTTCTTAGACACAAATGTCATAAAATAATATTTCACAAACAGCACATATAATTCTCTGGGAGGGACATGTAGTATTTTTGAATAGCAACAAGTAGCCCCACAGATAACATCAGGACCAAAACTGAAGGCAGGAGTTTGAAAAGGGTTTGTCGAATTTCAGTTCTCTAAAAATGTGTCTGAATTGAATTTGGCACTGGTTGAACTGAAGGAACAGATCATGCATTATTCACTGTACTATGACTTAGACATTTTTAAATATGTGTGTGTAAAGGACAGATGGTATAGATCAGAGTTACAGTTCAGACTGTCAGCAGAATAAAAGTTAGTATAATAAGATGCTACAACTGAGTAGCATAACTGCACACCAGAAACAAATATTGACGTGCCTTCATGCAATTCTACTGAATCACTGTAAAGACTGTAAAAAAACAACAAGAATATGACACCGAACATCTGTGGGAAATCTGTTAATATCATTACCAGCAGCAGGGATACTGAAGGTGAAGTTATACAGCATGAGGTTTTGTCCTGTGGATAACTACAGTACAAAATGTCAACCAAACTGACAAATTCATGTAGTGTTTTTAATTTGACTATAATAAAAGTTTATGAGTTGGTAAGCAGTCAGGGCCATAGCCAGGATTTAAGAAAAACTGAGGTCATCAGCTGTAGTCTGCCTCACCCACCACTCCCCTTTACATCAAAAAAGTGATTGTTTTATTTAGTTATGATATGCTTTCAATTAAATTCCTCTGGATTGGGTTGCACCATCTTTTCGTTAAGCCATTACTAAGTGTATGACGTTGTTCTTGAATTCTATGTAACTACTAGATAGTTTAAAACTTGTGTGATTTATTAAGTCAGGTTGCACTATTAAAACTTAAGAAATGTCCCAGCTAACTAGTAAAGACTTTAGTAATGAGTAAATTGGTTGCTAGGAAACATTTGTAACGCCGTCCAATCAACTACAGTCTGTAAACAGGATGTGACTGTTGCATCACGAGCTGTAATATAACTTCCAAAAGTAACAGTTTTAGGAGGTCTCACTATATTTTAAACTTGACTGCCAATCCTTTGTAAACGTAGGTACGACTTTGTTTCATTTATATATCCATACATGGAGAAATATATGTCAGAATTAGTAGTATTCAGGAAGTTTTAGTGTGGAAAATACCAGAGTACACTGACCTAACCAACGTTATTAGCAAGCTAACGTTAGCTTTGCCAGCTAGTTCAGTTGGCTAGATAGCAGTTACACCTGACATTTAGTCTGTGTTCATATTTAGTAACAACTAATCTCTCTGTAAGAACCATAGACTGTATATAAAGTCTATGGCAAGTGTCAAAATGAAGGTCTAAATGCTGTTTCGAAGCCTTCTCCATGCTGCACGTTGGTTCCCCCAAATTGCCAGCAAAGATACCGAGAACATGAGCTCAGTGTCTTCTGGTAGCTACAGCGTTGTGTGTAAGTTAAAAGTTAAGTTAAGAGGCTCTTTACTTTGAAAATTGTTCCAGATTGTCTTCTTACTTTAACCGGTCAGTGTTGGATCCAGTTTTATTAATGGGTTGAATCTTGAATGTCATCATTATTCAGTGCTTGGTACAGGAAATATAGACTTTGTACAGAAACTCTGACATAATGTAGTAGCAAACCATGAACATATAATAATTTTAAATAAATAGATCAAGAGACATCGTGAAATCACCATGGCAAAATGACTCAAAGAAACTAAAGGAAGTAAACACCTTGGGTACACAGATTCTAGGTCCTCTTTCACAGTAGCAACTCATAATCTTCTTGTAACAAAGCTTTTCTCTTTTCACAGGTGTGATATGTTGATATGCAAATCTGTACAAAGTCCTGATATGAAAACAGGGAATGTAGAGAATTTTGTTTGTGTTGTTGCAGGTTCACTTCTCTCCCTGCACGGCTCCCATATACAGACTCCCCTCCTCCTCGATGGTCTCCAGCTCATCTGTGCGGATGGCCTGTGTGATTAAATTCAACTCCTCACACATGGTCTCATACCGGTACGCCACACGGATGTCAGGAACGTTGGTGCGCCTGATGTCGTTACTCTCCTGCCCCTCCTTGATGTAGTTTGGGCCAAGCCAGGACCTCTTCACCTGATCCAGAAGAGGAGTCAGAGTAAAATTAAACCGTGTGCAGAACAACAGACTGAGGAGGGAGCGGTATAGTTGCAGACTGTAAAGTTGGATAATGTGTAATGTGCTATAAAGATAATTGATACCTTATGAGAGAATCCGCTCATCAGCACACTGTTTCTGGCCAGCTCGCACATGTCACAGGAGCTCAGCTTCCACACCTGAGCAGCAATGCTGTACTCCTCCATCAGGGGCTCCTACACAGAGCACAAAAGAAATATCACAATTAAGCATACACTGCTTGTTGAAGATAGATCTCAAGCAACTAAGCTGTAAATTCACCGTAAATACCTTTCAATTAGTAAACGTAGGACTGGTGGAGGTTTAAAAGTGAATTACAACTGTGTGAAGTGTTTAGGCACATACAGCAGGCAACATACTATTGGTCTTGCAACTGAACAGTCTACATGTACTACTGTAGGTCTGCCAGGCCGTTTTTTAAATTCACTTTTTATAGTTTAAAGTGGTTGATTTGGCAGCACACGGTGGTAACAGCAGGTGCATTTTAGTAATGCAGGTCCCAGAGTTCTGTCTCAAATAAGATGTTGTGGTTACTCTGTAAGAAAACAGAACTTTATCTTTATCAGAACTTGTGTATCTTTACTGCGCACCAAAACAAACTGTGGACTGAGAGGATTCATCGTCTCACATTGTTTTATTAAGGGGACAGTGAACAATGTCGTCAGAGGCGATAGTGCTGAACCTCTACAATATGTTTGGGTAGGAGCGCCTCCAGGACACAAAATTAGTTTGCTTAAGCTGCTCTTTGGATAGGGATACATGTAGACAAAAAATCACAAGAAAACTCCAAGGCACTCTCTTAAAATGCCTTTACTGTCATGGCATAGCCATATTAAACCTTAAAACAAACTGATGAGTTTCGGCATCAAGCCTTCATCGTTTGACTCCCTGACGAAGCCTTGTGCCTGTGCTTGTGATTTTTAATGCTGAACTTATGCTGAAATGTGTCTTATGCAATATGTGAAGTGTGCGCATTCACCAGCTTTTGTCCAGTACATGCATACATAATTTCCTGTGAATTCCTTGTGCGTGGATACACAATTTATATCTGACGCAGGAAAAGCAGACTCTGCCAGTTTGCCTTCATGTTTAAGGACCTATTAGGTGTCTAATTAGTGCTTTATTGAAGACAGGTGTGCAGGAGAAGTCAGCCAATTAAGCTGTCTTAAAAACATGTAGACAGTGTTGACATTAATTACAGTTATGCAGCATGTGTGTCAGCTTCATGTGCCTAATTAGAGAGATCAAGATGTAGTTTAGATCTAAACCATTTATAATAAAATAAAAAGTCTCACTTTCTCTTACTTCATACATATGTATCCCTTAGTACCATTATTATAGCAATTTGGTTATACCATATTCCTTATTTTCAAATTTTAGAGAATTAACAACAGACTTACAGAAAATCTAAAACTGAAACTCTAAAATCCAGGATGTTACAAATGTTTGTGCACTGACCTTGGTGAAGTGAAACTGCAGAGGGTCGTCTGTGGACAGAGAGACCATGAGGCCTCTGGACAGGTACTCTGGCAGAGGGTTACGATGGTAGCTGAGGAACAGGCTGTTATTGCTAAGAGGGGACATGGCGATACCTATCTGGGCCAAGTAGTACAGATACTGCAGCACAGGAGCCTGGAGGAACATAAAGCATAACGTTGTGTGTTGTAATAAACAATCAATGCTCTAGGGGTACATTAATACTGATTTTCCATGAGCACATAAGGAAGCGACATTATAACTAAAGTATGACTCAGCTGAACAAACATAAGTCAGATGATTTAGATTAGCCAAAGGCACAATTGTTTTATTAAATTCATAATTTCCTTAGAAACTCTTGGACTGATAAACTCTCTGTGTGTAAAATAAAGCAGCTGTTGTGATAATGAGGTCGCACCTTCCTGAGCAGCAGCCCGTGGGAGATGTTCTCTGAAAGCATGAAACCGGACACCAGGTGATGGATCGGCCCCGCCTCCCCACAATGAGGACGCAGGACAAGCGTGTGAAACCCTCGCTGCCTGGAAAGAAAAAGACAGAGATACTAGGAGGGTTACTTCAACAGATTAAAGGGAGGTAACACACATTTTTGTTTGAGGTGTTATTTAAACAATCAAGCAAAGTAAGTCTGCATAAATGAACATTCATCGTTGTTCCCCAGTGACTCAAAGATAAAACAGATAACAGATGAATCTCTAAGCAAAAGAGTGTATCTTCTGGTTTGTTACCCTTTGTACTATAGTAACATGAAGCTAATTTGAAAAGTTCAAAAGTGCATGCACACACACGCACGTTTTTGTATTTAATTTTAATGAGGTAGAGTGGGACAATTTGCTATCAAATCAGTTCAGGAAGCGTTCAAATTATGGAGTCCTTTAATTGCCCTGTTAATGTAATAAGGTTATTCAATTTATCCCATTTCAAACTAATACATTCTGTCATAATTGTGTTACTTTAAGTATTTCATTATTATTATTATTTTGTAATGTATTATGAATTTTAGCTTATAAAATGTGGAGGCAGCTGCAAACTGGATAAAGAAAAACTGACATGTTCAAGGTGAAATTGTAATGAAATTGTACTGCACTGTATGAGATTCAGAAATGACAATAAAATATAAGAAAGACAAAGAAGTCAAACCTTTCTCTATTATTATTTGCCTATTAACTGTTTGATTTTTTGTCTTGGGTATTTAACATATTTTAAAACTGGTTTTGTGTCTCAGGGATAAAAAACTAAAATTTAGTGTTTCAAAATTTTAGTGTTACTTTAATTAATTGATTAATTAACAAAAAATAACAAGCATCGTATTTTGACAATAAAACCCCTCGGTTGGGGCAAAAATAATTTTTCTACATATTTTTTCTTTTTGCATAATTGTGAAAGCATAAGAGATTCATATTTCTACCCAACACTTCATACTTTCGATTGATCTTAATATATACATTTAAAAGTACCATCTAAATTGTAATCGCTCCCTAAATTACCTGCTGTAAACACCTAAAACATATAATCTGGGACTGTTGACAATAACAAAAAGCAGATTATGGCAGCCACTTGGACTAAGGTGTAGTTACGTACTTGCGCAGGTGATTCAGCACAGTCATGTTTGCATACATATAGTAGAGGTAGTAGGAATAGGGCGGGTTGTCCTCCTCTGTCCAGTTGGCTGGCAGCGGACTGTCCAGGTTGAAGATATGTTGCTCTGGTTTTGACTCATCATCCACACTGTCAAAACCCACAACCTGTGTGAGGGACCAACAAGAGATCCATGAAACCCTCTGAGCTCCTGCTACATGTGAATAATACAAATTCATGAACCCACAGCAAAGACTCCGTACGTGCTGAAGGAAGAGGTGCAGCTCCGGATGGCTGCCGGGGTTGACCGTGACCTCGAACAGAGGCATGAAGATATTCTCCAGCATCTCTTGAAAGTTGCACAGCTGTTTCTTCGTGTGGTAGACGTCACTTTGAGAGAAAAATACAAATCAGGAAGTCAGTTGTGAGATTACGGTTGTATTGATGAAATGTGAAATGTGTCATTTTACTCATGAATGCTGCAGATATTTTAAAAGATGCTCAGCGACTGATGTGGCTGCTTGTAAAGGACTACTCAGTGGTGGAAGAGTAGTCAGATCTTTTATTTGGGCAAAAGTAGAAATATCGGTGTCAAAACACAAAGTAAAAGTCATGCATTCAAAAATTGTACCTCGGTAAAAGTACACAAGTATTATCAGCAAAAAGCATTTAAGATTAAAAGTTAAAGAACTCATTATGAAGAATGCCCCTTTCAGATTCAGAAGCAGTTCTTTGTTAACTTGAGACCATGGTAAATTATATAGACAACATATAAAATCATAAATTAAACAGAGGCAAAACATTCTTCAAGAAGATTCCTAATTTGCATATAACTTTTGGCTTATCTGACTGTAATAACATAATTAACTTAAACATAATAGGATAGTTTAAATAATACAAATATTTTTCCCTATTATATCATAACTATTATAATTAATTAAATGTCCATATTATTCATTATGCTTGCACTCTCAAACTAAATGACACTCACCTAAAGATGGTTGTCTTTACAAAACCCTCTAATTCCTATTCAAGCCTGGTATTGACTGACTAACTGGGTAGTTTCATCTATAACAAATCCTCATATATAATAATTTGTCATATGTTTTGTATGTAAAATTTAAATGTGTAACGTAACTACAAACTATAGCTGACAAATATATGTAGTGGAGTACGAAAGTACAATATTTTGTAGAGGTGTAAAAAGTGTCATGAAGTTGAAATACCTAAGTGCTTTGAGTAAATGTAGTATCACATTTCCCACTGGGGTTACTCACAAGAGTCGTGGTACCTGCACAAGCCAGCGCACATTATTGGAGTAGACCCAATGTTTGACGGCCCACTTGGCCAGTTTGTCCCACTCATCTCTGCAGCGCCCGTAGATCGACAGCCTGAGCTCCACGTTCTGGTACTTGCTCTCCTCCAGGTCTGCCATCACCTCCTGAGAAGCAGTGACACAAACAGTCAGCAGAGGGCGCCAGTGCCCTATACACTCATTCTGCAGTGATCATCACCAATGACAGTGCTACAGGTGCAAGTGCGCACCTTAATAATGTGTCCGAAGTATTTCCCCTCAATGTAGTTGTCTGTTTTGATGAAGATCTCTCTCAGGATGGACTCGCCAATGGGATTGTATTTGGCGTTGAACTTGTCAAAGCGATGGAAAGTGTTACGGTCCTGCAAAAGGAGTTGAAACACCATGTCACTGTGATTCAAACATTCTCTCATTAACTGATGCTGTTTGTCTGGTTCAACAACATTGTGGTACATTTTTTTAACCCGGCAGCGCTTCTGAAGGGATTAGCTTTTTACCTGTCCCCCATGGGCGTTACTTACTGCGTGCATGTCCAGAGTGTCCACACTCAGGTCAAAGGCTGTCAGGTTCATGCTCTCAAACACCTCCATGAGCGTCTGACCCTTGCCTCTTTCCACGTGCACAATCTCCTTAGGATACTTCTTCATGGCCCTTTTGATAAAACGCAGAAGGTGCTTCTGGTTCATACAGGACGAAGCGTGAATGTGTGTGTCAACCTGTAAAAGACAAGACAAAAAAAAAAAAGATATTGGAGTCTGCATTTGGATTACAACAAATATTTCTGGTTAGGATTAGTAGAAACAGCTCTCAAATTCACCTTACGGATATTGTAGAAGTCTCGATGTGGGACTTTCTTCTGTGCTGCCAGCTCTTTCATCTCGTTCAGCAGGATGTGCATCTGGAACTTGGAGCTAAGATACTGCAGGCGACGGTAGCAGAAGGACTTTCTGTGGCAAAGGGAAACAAAAACAAGTGATGCGTACTTTCTGAGGTAGACTGAAAATGTAATACAATATTTTGCTGGCATTAATTTGTATTTTCTAGATTGTTTAAAAAGGAAGGAGACAAGAAAGTCTGGTGGTAGACCATTTGAACGGTCAAGTATCATAATTTATTGTTAAATCTAAAATGCATGATATACACACTGTTCTGTATTCAAAAATAAGGAAATCTTACACAGGTCCGTTGATAATGAGGGCCATCATGACGTTCATATCAGCGATGTACTCCTGCAGGTCTGGATACGGCAGGTCCAGCTCTGTGCTCCTGTTAGCAACATCAAAACTTAAGCAGAAAACTCTCCGCAGCCAACAAAATGTGTGAACTGAGTCTAAAGACAGACATGCATCCTACCACATACAGGACCACAAGATAAAGCATGCGTGCACCGTGTGATTCATGATAAATATCTCACTTTTCCATAACGTTCCTCGTCGTGTACACATGCATGACACCATCCACCATCTTGCAGCCGTAACCCATATCAGGGGGCATGCTGGCAGGGTCCTGGTTCTCATAGGGGTGCGTTTTAGAAACAGGTGGGTGCACTGTGGCATCTGAGAGGAGACAGAATGTCGCACTGTGTCACGGCTTTGAACGAGGTGGGAACGCACATGCAACTATGGTCTGGTTTTAACGGCCTGCACGTTGTGACAGCCTGTTCAGGGGTGTGTGACAGATGGATCGTGAAATCTGTGGGTGTGCCCGGCTATGTTTTAATGTGAGAGTACCGCACATGACACTACACATGACTTATATTCCCATAGTAACATTAGATTACAAATTATTTTTGAGTAAGCTGATCTGGAATAGAGTAATCAGGAATAGAGCTGCAAATAACCACTATTCTCAAGGTTTTGTTTTTTTTTAGCTAGTTTTTCCTTATCCGAATTGAGGGTCTAAGGATAGAAGGTGTTTTATGCTGCGCAGATTGTAAAACTCTTTGAGGCAAAATTGTGATTCGAGATTTTGGGCTGCACAAATAAATGGATTAAATGATCATTTTTTTGGTTATAAAATGTCAGAAAATAGTAAGAAAATGCCCATCACAAGATTCCAGCCCAAGGTGACGTCTTCAAATTGTTTGTTTTGTCCGACAAACACTCAGAAACCAAAAGATATTCAACTTACAATAATAGAAAAGAAAGAAAAGCAGCAAATCCTCCAATTTGAGAAGCTGGAACCAAAAAAAATGTTTTGCATTTTCTCTTGATAAATTACTTAAATACTTTAGGATTAATTAATTATCATAATTGTTGGAGAATAATTTTCTACTGACTAATCGTTTCAGCACAAATGAGGAGTGTATGAGGATATTAGTGTGGTGGTGCAGATGTGCACATGTGTATATACCTGCAGTGGCTGTGGTTTCTGGGAACTCCTCCTCATAGACATCCAAGTCCAGAAGAGGTCTCTCGCTCAGCTCCTGCAGGTAACGAGCGGTGGTCCTGCAGAAACTCTGCAGCGACAGACCCATATACTTCTGTCTAATGAACAGAGCCTTCACCACGCATTTGGCGGCGTCCAACAGATCTGTGAAGGGAACCTTGATGGAAGAACAATAGAATGAAAAGGAACAAAGATAGAAGCAAAGAAAAAAAAAGAAGGTGTCTTTTTGAGAGAGGAGGTGTTATTTAATAGTGACAAACAACACAAAAGAAATTCTGTGTAAAAGCCCTTCTACTAAGAAATACTACTCTTATCTACTTATGCGCATTACTGTAGTGACTCTGACTTACCCCACATTTCTCCTCTCCAGAAATACTGACTCGCTGGTACTCTTTCTCTGGAACCAGTTCTCTGTCCTGCAGGTCAGGGACTTGGCTCTGCTCCTTCATGTATCTAATGATAGATCAACAAGAAAACGACTTAAATTATTTCTAATCTGGTAGTTATTCAGCATTCAATGGATGGAAGAGATCACTGTTGGGGAAACACTCACTCGAGATCTGTGGCACTGTCAGTCTTCATGAACTCCTGTTTGGCTCTCAGGAGGATGTCGGGTTCAAACCTGAGAACAGAGGCTGAGCTCACTTTGGGATCATCAGAGCAGAGTCAAACACAGTCACACCTGTTTGTATATTAACTAACAACCTCCTTCCTTTTGTCTGCACTTACTTGACATCCTGGCTGATCTGTCGCTCAAGGCGATGACGTCTCTCCTCCAGCTGTTCGATGGGGCTGTCCTCTGGAAATTCATAGGGGGCGCTGCGCATCTCACTCTCTGCCAGGGTGCGGGAGAACAGCTCCTTCACACAGGCAACAAGTACGTTTAAAATAAATCTTAATTTTCTAGGTTAATAATTGAGCACAATGACTGAGTACTAACCTCAGCAATCTCCTTGTACTTCCCGTCCATGGATGTACGCAGGTCAATGGATTGTTTCAAGGCCACGGGGATCCCAGGCAAGGAATGCTGGGAAGTGAGGAGGTGGCGGGCACCACGGAGATCAACTAGAGATAAAGAGGGAAAGAAATCATTAAAAGAGGGGGAGAAAACTATGCATATTTGGAAGTACTGAAGAATATCTCCCCTATAATAATCCACACCTTTAAAAATGAAGAATGGCACATTAAGACCTCAGTATGTTCTAATGAGCAACTCATTTCACTTCAGATAGATGATAAATCAGTTCTGCTTGCAACAGCTGTATCCTAGTAACTGTCAATGAGCAATCAACCTTGATAAAATGAACAAATGTCTTTTCATTTTACCCAGCATGGAAAAAGTGGGCTAGAAACAAATATGGATCAGCTAAACTAAGCTAAATCAGCTTGATGACAGCACCCTTTCTTCATGTTTCTACATTACTTCAACATATAATTCATTCACAGTGACCAAAACAGTCTGCAGAAGCTTGTTGTTCCTCTGTCAGTGGGCCTTCACACAACAGTGGAGGTCTGAGCTCAGCGGCTGTTTGTGCCTCAAGACACAATGGACCATTCAGGTGGAGAGCCCATCAGCACGCACACCGGCTAATACGCTCCATTGTTGCCATTGCAAGACTCAAGTTTTATACAAACCCAGTTGTCATCGAAAGGCGACAAGGGAAAACGAAGGGGGATGGTCATTGAAAAAAGACTTGCGTCGAGGACGGCTGTGAGCGGAGCGATGGGGAAAACGGAGAGGTTAGACATTCGTCTGTGAGAAACAGAAACAGTGAGGAGAGACACCCCCCCCCCCACGCTGTCTGCAATGATATTAATCTTTCCCTCGAAACTACGCACCTGCCACTGAAATATTCATCATCCTGCTAAATATTTCATCCTGTGTGTGAGTGTCAGTGGGCCTGTTGTCTGTCAGTATTTATAGACCACAAGAAGGTCAAAGAGGGTATATTGTATGATACCTGCAGTCTGTGTTGTCTTTGTACTAAATCTGTATTGTATGGTCTAAATTAGGAGTCTGATTTATTTAACACAGCATGTCTGAGCCTGTCTGCACTATGGGGACAGTTAAGGAGACCAGAGAGGCCAATTAACTGGGCCGATTAGGACTCGACAAAAAGCTTCGTTAAAGGTATAAAAACACTTGGCGAGGCAGACAGAATGGTAGGTATAAAGAGAAAAGAGGTGATGGTGTAATCATTGGCGAGACCACAACTCACCACGTGTTTATCACCTTCAGCTTAACACCGTCCACTCAACACATCCCACTCAACACGCTAAGTATCTCGGACTGAAATACTTCAGCGAACACAAACTTCTTCAGCGTATAAATATTCAAGTGTGCTCGTGCTTTGACATTTTAAAGGCTGAATAGTCAAGCTCCAACACTGAGCTTTGAGTCTGAGTTCAAATCAAACAAATGAAATCGAAATAACGATGGAATTGAATGTGCAAGGAGATCACCTCTACCTAAATAACATAAAGGAGGACTTTAAGGAACATGTAATTTTAACCAAATGAGAAAAAGAGTTACTTAAATTAGAACCCCCATGCTGTATCTTATTGAAAATTGACCACTGCTAGTGAGATGTTTGGGACCATGAAGATTAAATGAGTTAATACGTGAGTTAGTTTGAAAATAATTTCCCTCTCTAAATTGCATATGCTATATTAAAGTACATATTTGGAAAACATTAACACAAATAGTAATTAGAAGTTTCTGATATAAAAGAGGCTGAGCACAAGAATTTAAATAGATTACGATTATAACCAAACTTTTTTGGAGAAGGAAAATTCTATGAAGGGTTGCAGAAACTGTACGTTACAGTATGAAAAGTATGTGTTTGTCCACTTACTAACATAATCAGTGTGTTCTGTCCAACTTAAGTTCATTATAGTGATTACAAGGAATGCAGACTTTTAATTATTTATTATGTTATTGCCACTGAAAGTAATAAAGTTGTATTTTTCAATATTATTTCAATTCGAATTTAGTACTGAAATGATTAAATGATGAGTCGACTGACAGAATAATAATAATGAATAGTCGTAGAAGTAATTTTTCAAGCAGAACTACTGAACATTTCCTGGTTCCAGCTACTTATTGTGAGGATTTGCTGCTTTTTTTCTGTATTGTATCAACGTAAAATTCATATTTTGGGGTTTTGTGATGCTGGTGAGACTAAACAAGACACTTGAAGACTTTATCTAAATTGACATTTTACAGACAAATCATCAGCAGACTAATCGATAAATAAAAGCCCTACTTAAAATTTGAATGCGAAAGAACAAATATTGTGTCATCTACAAACATTATGGAAGAACCTCTACTGGACACATTTGGTAAATCGTTTATATAAATAAGAAATAATACCATTAAAATAATACCATTGTAAGTAACTTCCCTCTATCCAAAAAATGAGAACACATGCTGTGATGCCAAACTGTCCTCCAGTCTCAGTCAGTTGACAAAGTCAAGCCACAGACAGACGCCCCTCTGGTGATAGGAAGGAGCACGTCTGTGTAATGCAATGGCTGGCTTACATGTTATCTCTGCTGTCGGTTTGGGGCATATCAGTTTGCCGTGATAACAGTGGACACTGGTGTGGAGGGCAGGAGGCGACCAGCGGCAAAGACATCCATGCTGGGCCGCAGTAAAGCCGAGCCTAGCCAAGCCTGCCGGGCCCGGAGCTAATCCCCTAATGGCTGCTATATTTGGATCAGTAGCATCCATGGTTACGTAACAACTCATCACCCCACAGTTGGAGAACAAACCACTCAGAAATTAAAGTCAGCCATGTTTCACTTGAACATAATACTACATAATCTAGTTGGCTGAAGCTTTTATTGATCTAGGAGAAAAGCAGCATGGGGGCTTAACACAACATGAGTAAAACAGATTGGAAGCTGCCTCCACACACTGCCAGGTGTCTAATATGAAAACATGTTGAATCAAAGACAATGCAACACACCATCCTCCACAGCTCATCACTCCATGTTGCCGCTGAGCCTCAGAACGAGGTCGAATAGTATCAGCTTGCCGAGGGACTTCCACTGCATGCATATTTCAGCAGCAATACAGAGTATGGAGAGTCCTAACTCTAACTCAAAGCGGATGGGGCGCTGTAAAAGGTCCTCTGGGATGAGATTGCAAGTGGAGAGTCATTCGAAACCTACAGGCCAGCGGGGAGCAAGAGGTCAGGGGTCAAGAGACATCCTGTGGAACGTCATCTACAGTACTGCTTTTTTTTTGTTTTTTTGCTCTCGCCTTTGTAAGAAAACTTGTCGTAACTTCTCAGAGACAGCAAAGAATCCCTGTCTGAATGGAATAAAATACATACCAATCTGGATGATTATACTTTAATATCAAGAGATTCCCTTTCTTTTACTCCCTCCTCTCTCCTCTCTCTCAGGCCATGCATCATGAACCACTGTCTACCTGCTTCCATTGACTATGCAGATTTGGTATTCAGCCCACAAGAAATGCCAGTGACTCATAGCCTCTGTGGCAAATGTCTCACAGTGAAAGCCAATACTTACTCACAGCTCACACATGTCAGTACTGCTGAGAAAGCAGGAATACCGACAAATATAAACAATGCAATACGGACGTTCATTTTGAAGTCTTTAGTAAGATTCGATACTAGTGCTGATACACAACCTTAGTTTCAGTACCAATAACAAAATCATGCTTTTTTCATTACCTTACTTTGAAGAACACGTTTTTCTGCAAAATCCCTCTTATAATTTAACAAAAGAAGGCAAAGATCTCAAATGTTACATGTTGTCTAAACAGAAGCAGCAGTGCAAGAATTTTGCCCAAATGAAAACTGGCCACATTTTGATTTAATTCAGGAACTATAGAGAAACAAGATTACAAATCTGACCAGGCATTTGTTGCCAGTTTTCAGTATTTGAGAGTTTTTGATACTTTGTGCTTTGGATACAATCCTGTCTGTACTAAAAAACAGATCAAAGTTCAATACCTAGCTCTAGTTTTTAGTGCCAGAATATTTTGATCAAAGCAGTTTGGCATCCACAACTAACACATCTATAAACCCACATACATAAAATCAGAAAAATCAACATAACTGAACTGATAGAACATTTCAGCTATATTACACTGTTTCACAAGAAAACATGGCAGACACGCAGTTCAGCATAACAACAATTAAATCTGCTCACTATCGTACAGGGAGTCTCACGTCCAAAGGACAAACACACATGCATGGCAGGGAGAATGCAGCAGGATTTAACGACTCCTCTGCTCCTCTGAAGGATGTTTTTACTCCTCCAGCATCTCTCACCGGCTCATACAGCATCATACAGCTGACGTCTCTCGAGATGTGTAATCAATACCTTTCTATGGCCAGAGATGGTTTAGTCTCTGCAGCTGTATGTCTGCAGGCCGATGTTGGTATTCTTGTAGAAACCTCTTTCCTGTGTTTCCTTTACTGCTGTCAGCCTTCTCGCTTGAACCAAAATGAAAAGAAATGCTATAAAAATAAAGGCAGGATGCCCACTAGCCTTGAAAACAAGCCTTTCGATCAGATCCCACAGTTGCAGGTGTAGTCAGCACAATTTATCGATCTGCTCTGTTTCTTGTGCACAGTTGCACCTTTTATACCATCTCCAAAACACATGAGAAAGCTAGTTTGTGGGACAATCAATCGACACACATTCTCCTCAGCACACTAAAGACAGCACTGCTCAAGGCTACTACACAAAGCCGTCAAGGGACAGGCAGAGGAGAGTGGCAGTGAGTGTGAGAGAGGGAAAGGGAAAAGAGGGGGAGGGTTAGAGGGGGAGAGAGGAGAGCGTTATTTGTGCTTTTGCACAGGATGAGGGTAGTGGAGCGTACCTGTCTCCTCAGAGCCTGCGTTAACCAGCAGCTAGCAGGGCTGAGAGAGGAGAGAGAGAGACAGAGAGAGGGAGAGAGAGGCTGTCCTGGCAGGGAGATGGAGCATGCCAAACAGCAAATGGCCCAGGATGGCGTCTGCTGCCCTTTCAAGACACATGATGGGAGAGTGAGGGATGGACAGAAACAAGAAAGAAACACTTCAAACACTCAGTCGAATGACAAAACTGGCAGAAACACACACATACACTCTCACAGAGTCAAAGAGTCATCTCCTCTATTCCATTAATCTGTCCCTGTCATACATACAAAGAGCTGGTCCAGCAGATCCATGAACTCCCCCTCACATCCCAGTGTCTGACCCCCCTCTGCTCTGTGTGCCTCCTGGTTCAGGCCAGCTGTCGCTGCACTAGCTGCCTCTGGAGCTGATCCTCCTCATTTAAATGCCTCTGACATCTATCTGGGACGTACCACAGGAGGGAGAGGAGGCGGGGGGGAGACAACACACATCACCGGCGGATGTGGATTCTCCTGCTGTGAGTTTCTCTAACAGCACCCCCCTCCCGTCTACTTTATCCTCCGTGCTGTGTTTTGCTGAGGGGACCATGTGTTCGGGATGTTTGTGTCGTCTGTGTGTGTATAAAATAGCGCTGTCTCAGCGGTAAGGTTTGAGATGTCATGGTCTTTTTTTTTTTTTTGCCAGCTGAATAGCGGCAGTCTGAGGGAGATGACTGTTTAATAAATGAGATCTTGCCTCCATCTCCTCTCACATGAATGAAATTAAAGGGCCAGCACGTTGTCCCCATTATGGTTGCAGCAGTCATTTCTGGAACACATTTTCCCATGCTATAAACACAGAACTGTGTGTATGCTAAAACTGATGGAATAACACATCAATAATTCAATGAAATGATGCAATTTCGTGACGCAGACTGATAAATGTTTGCAAAATCCTTCATTGTGTCTGCAGTGTGCAAGTTTCTCTGCAATCACAGGCCTATCTCTCTTCTTATTATACTTTTGCACTGAATGTAAATTTGCTCTGGATTACAGCAATTGCAAAAACAAAATGTCATGAAAAACTTTACTGGACTGCACTCTGCTTCTGATTTGTGTCAGAATACCTTCCTTAAATTTAATTTCTAATAAGATCTGGAGAAAAACTTCCAGTCATGGCACATCAGAACGATGAGACATTTATCCGACATGTCCATCACACAAAGTTCTTGACCTTTAATTAAGCCAAGAAAGATTTGAAAACATGCCCATTACTGGGCGGCTAATTGAGCTTTTCAGAAAGTTTTACAATCCTTATAGATAAAACTATGTTGATTTAATCTGTTGTTAGCTAAGACTTAATTACATTCATTTGCAACCAATGAGTAAAAGGGGCCTTTAAGCTCAATCAGCATCAGTTAGTATAAAGTATTTGTGCTTCCTATCTTATCTTAACTTGCTCAATACCATCTAGAGTTCAACTCAAGTTGTCTTAACTTGGAACTCAAAGCTGAATAAGAAATCTTTACCTTTTCTAACCCTAACACAGAATCTTATTTAAGCATTTGTGCTGTTTTCTTACACTTAAATCAATTAATTATATTATATATAAACTTACATTATTTTTATTGTCAACAAATCTCATGAAAAGACCAAACTAACAATGTGTAACTCCGTCTCTCTACACTCGTCTATGGCACTCAGCCCCAAAGCCCATTGGTTCATACTGAAAACCTAAATGTTAAGGGTGTCACAAATATATTTTTAATATAATATATAATAAATATAATTTTTAAAAACAGTAAATAGTTTCCTTAAACAGTTGGGCACTGTAGTTTGTAGCAAATGTTACTCAAACAGAAGTAAATAGTGAATTTGTTGGGGACTATTTTCAGTCGTGGACCTGATGCACTAGTGAGTATTTACAGCAGCAGCACAGTGTATGTGGGATTAAGTCAAAATAAACCACAGTTCCCATGGAGGAAACTATATCAAGATTTGGCTGCACAGGCAATACTAGATCAATTCATTGTTGGTTTTGGTCTTTTCATGGGATAAGAAAAATATAGAATATTGCCAGCCTTATCCTTTAAACAATCATTTCTGAAGCTGATTTTATCATCTTATCACAACAAAAATAATGTGCACTGATCTATTTTAGAACCAACAGCAACTGTATGGAAATACAATGTAAACATAAGAACATCAGAATCGGGTTTATTGCCAAGTAGGTTTTCACATACAAGGACTTTGCTTTGGTACTTTCTCCTTTCTTCAAGCTTATGGGGAAAGCTGCTCTTAAACTGGAGCAATCTGAAAAGCACTGCTGACAAACTGGAAAGAAAAACCCCCGAGCACTACAGAGTCAAATGCAATCACACTACAAGCAAATTACCACTCTGCCTCTCAAGGTTAAATTATTGTGGGGTTTTTTGTTATTTTTCAAGGCACTTGAAGCCAAAATAGCTTTCGAGAGGACTAATCAAATTGTTGTCACACAACACAAGCTCATCGTGGAGTAAGGCATTCAATCAATGAACAAATAAAACTCTAGAGGCTGACAAAGCATTAATCACCCCAACCTAAATTCATTAATAAAATAAAAGCAGTGGTGGAAGCAATACCACAATTTAAAAACAGTAAATAGTAAAAGTAAAAAAGTAAAAGTACTGCATTCCAAATTTTACTTAAGTAAAAGTATAGCAGCAAAATACAAATATTGAATGTAAAAGTACTCAGTGTGCAGAATGGTCCTTTCCAGAAATTTATATTATATACAACATATCATATTGATGGATTATCATTATTGATACATTACCATTTAAATAGCATTTTGATTTTGCAGCTGGCCGAGACAGAGCCAATTTTAACTACTTTATATGATATTGTGCATTTCCATCTATAGCAGTGCATCATATTTTATAAACATGATGACACGTTTTGTATGAAACCTTTTTGTTAGGACTGTTCACACGAACTGGATCCGAACGCACGACTCAGACAAAAAGTGCCAAAACAACGAAAAGTGTCTTTACTGAGAAAGGTTCAATAAACAAAAAAACACTCCAGAGAGGGAAAAAGCACACACGGCTAGAACAAAACAAAACAATGACCTGACCACAAACACGGATTCTTGACAAGAGAGTAGAATATAACGCTGGTTCTCTGACCTCACGACGAGACGAACTGGCAAAGGAACAAAGGGAGACACAGAACATAAATACACAAGGTAATGGGGAACAGGTGGAAACAATCAGACCAGCGGAAGACACACGAGGGCAGGAAGTCAAAACACCCGAAACGAGAGGGATACTAGAATTTCAAAATAAAACAGGAAATGACAAGACAACCGGAGCACAAGATGACCTAACAAAATAAACTTAAACATTGCGTGGCATAACATTTTTAGGGATTATCAATTAATCTGTAGATTATTTTATCAATTGATCAAGTAATAGTTTAGTCTATAAAATGTTAAATAATTGCGAAAAAATGGCATTCCATATTTCTTAGAGCTCACAGTGAAGTCTTCGTTTTTTTGTTTTTTTTTTGTGACCAACAGTCCAAAGGTGCAAAATTTTTAATTGTCACACCCTCATCCAGTAGCAAATTCTCACATTTGAGAACCTGGAACCAGCTAATATTTGGCATTTTTGCTTGAAATGATCAAAATAGTTGCTGATTAATTTTATGTCGATTGACTAATCGACTTATTGTTGTAGCTCTAAAAAATGTAATCTGTAAAACAGCTAGGAACTATAAGATAAATATAGTTGAGTAAAATGTACATTATTTCCCTCTGGGATGTAGTGGAATAGAAGTTTAAAGTAGCATCAAATGGAAATACTTAAGTAAAGTACAAATACTACAATATTTTAGCCACTAGATATTTGCTTTAATTCAAGATTATGTCTATAGCGGCATGCATTGTACCTTTTTAAACAAGACTCTGGCTCTTCACAGGTCGATGTGTTGCAAACAACAGCTGGTATCAGGTATCTCAATATCTACTGCATCACCACACCATTAAGTATGAGCAACAATACAACAAAGATGTGGTCCCACCCACAGGGCACAAGTCCATGAGACCCCTAACAGGCCAGATGTTGGTTCAAATGAGTAGCAGAGACACAGACAACCACACAACAGTACGTCGTGTAGATGCACACATGTAGAGGAGTGACTGACTGAAGGTTATCAGATGAAGGTGTGTTGGGGTGGGAGTCCCAGCGCTAGGTCATTAATTAATTACAATTTGAGCTATTACTTGTGCAGATTGCGTTACTGTGGGGAGTGACAAGGCTTAACATTTAACCTACAGGGTCTCTGTCCTGTAATTACTGTATTTGTTCATGACACAGACCTCGACATGTGTGGGCATGTAACAATGACAAGGCGTGACACAAACAAAGGAGGCGTGAACAAGATGTGGGCGAAGTACAATGTGTTCAAAGGTCCATCATCAGCCTACAGTACTGTATAAATTACCATTTTGAATAAAGGTCTGATTGTAGTAAATCGTAGTTATTTCATGTTATTGTAGTATTGCTTTCCTGCAGAGGTGAAAAGTAATACTACACTTCTACTCAAGTGTACTTTTACTCGACTACACTGCAGAGGCAAATATTGTAATTTTTACTCCACTACATTTATGTGACAGAAAATTACTCGTTACTTTGCAGATTACAAATTTACATGCAGAACATATGATCAGTTTATAAAATAGGATGGATTGGTATAGTTTTAACTAGCCAACAGTTCTGAAAAAGGTAAATAAAGTTCTAAATTAGCTCCTCTGCTTCAACTAACTATAATTACAATGCTGCTTATCTGTAATAATAATCTAATAATCGAATATGTGATAATATAACACTGACAGGAGCCCTTCTGTTGCATGAGTACTTTTGCTTTTGATACTTTCAGTATTTCTTTCTGATAGTAATTGTGCACTTTTACTTTAGATTTTAAATGCAGGACTTTTATTTGTAATTGAGCATATTTCTACATTTACTTAAGTAAGAGATCAGAATATTCTAACACTGCTGTCCTGGATATGGTAGAACCCATATTTTATACTCCTGTATAAATATATATACTGTATTTATAAAAAAAAAAACTCATATAAACTACATATTTATCATGTATTTTATGTGCTCTTGTGAGTAGTTATCTCATTGTCTTTATCTGTTTTTATATCCGTAAAGTACTTTGTAAATTTGTTTGTTAAAAGTGCTATATAATAAAGTTTATCATTATTATCAAGATATTTTCCAAGAGAGTGTGCCTTATTGCTATTGCTTAATGTAATAATGGTTGTTAATGTCACTGTACAAAGCTTTAGTAAGCAAATATCTACTGCTACATGAAGTTCTTTTCATTTGCACAGATTTAAGTGGTTCAACAAGTGCAAAACAGCACGAGGCACAGAATAGTATAACTGTTGAGTGGGTGGCGCTCTAATCTCAGAACTACCTTTTTCACAGCCAGAGAAATGATTCACCCACTGCCGTTCTCTGCTGAGTTCACTCCACAAACCTTGCAAAAATGAGCTAAATATGGACAACGCTATGCCTCAGCTCTTCACACAATAACTGCACAAAAGAGCAAAAGGCTGTCTGATAGACATGGAGCAGTATATTATGTGTAGAGGGGGTCCATGACCTTTAAAGAAAGCTAAGCTGTGAGCGATTCAAACTCACTTAGTGCTGATTAGATACTGCTGCAGCCTTCCACATCTGTTCCACTCTGCTGTGCTGATTGATCGGCACAGAGCTTATTAGATTGGATCGAAAGTTCAGGATTCTTATTAAAACAATCTAATAATCAGAATCGGGTTTATTGCCAAGTAGGTTTTCACATACAAGGACTTTGCTTTGGTACTTTGGTGCATAACAATAAACATAGCAAGAGAAAAGATTAAAAAAAACAAAAAAACAAGTACTACAAAAGTCAAGAAATAAAGATATATAATATAGAAAAAAGGAATGTGCAAAAATTCACAGTATGAAGTATAAGGAATAAGGAATATGTGCAATATGCAGAGATAATAGTCCAAAAGATTAATTAATTGCATTAATGTAACACATTGAAACAGATGTGCAGACTGTAGGTTAATGTAACATGTGGTGTCTATGGGGCAGGATAAGAGTCTGTGTCCTGGTCCTTGTTGATGAGGCCAGCTGCAGACGGGAAGAAACTGTCCTTGTGGTGTGAGGTTTTGGTCCTAATGGACCACAGCCTTTTGCCAGAGGGGAGTGTCTCAAACAGTCTGTGTCCAGGGTGGGAGGGGTCAGCCACAATCTTTCCTGCACGCCTCAGGGTCCTGGAGGTGTACAGGTCCTGCCAACCACCATCTCTGCGGAGCGAATGATACGATGCCGTCTGCCCTTGTCCTTGGCAGTGGCAGCATCATTCCAGATGGTGTTGGAGAAGGTGAGGATGGACTCAATGATGGCAGTGTAGAAGTGCACCATCATTGACTTTGGCAGGTTGAATTTCTTCTTGCTGAAATCCCCAACCATGTCCACTGTCTTAAGAGCGTTGAGCTCCAAGTTGTTCTGTCAGATGGTCACTCTCCCACCTGTAGGCAGACTCATCCCCACCAGAGATGATCATAATGAGGGTGGTGTCATCTGCAAACTTCAGGAGCTTTACGGACTGATGACTGGAGCTGCAGCTGTAGGTGTTCAGGGAGAAGGGTAGAGGGGAAAGGATGTAGTCTTGAAGGGAACCTCTGACTCCCTTGAAGGAGTGACTCCCGGGCTGATGGCTGATGAGTTTCCCAGCTTCACGTGCTGCCTCCACTTGGACAGGAAGTCTGTCATCCACCTGCAGGTGGAGTCAGGCAAACTCAGCTGGGAGAGCTTGTCCTGCAGCAGAGGATGATAGTACTGAAGGCGGAGCTGAAGTCCACAAACAGGATAGGATAGGTTCCTTATGAGTCCAAGTGCCTGAAGGATGAAGTAAAGGGCCATGTTTACTACATCGTCTACAGACCTGTAGGTGAACTGAATGGGGTCCATGAGTGGGTCTGTGATGGATTTGAGGTGGGACAGCACAAGGCGCTCAAAAGACTTCATAACCACAGAGGTCAGGGCGACGGGTCTGTAGTCATTAAGTCCTGTGGTCCTTGTTTTTTTGGGGGGATGGGGATGGGGATTATGGTGAAGGTCTTGAAGCAGGCTGGTCTGGTCTTTCTGCTTTGTGGGGGTTGTCTCTCTTGAACAGAGTTTTGACGTCCCTCTCCAGGATGGAGTGGTTGTTGTGGTAGGGGAGGGGGGAGCCTCCGGGGTGGGCAGTTGTGGAGAGGCCCAGGGCCCTGCTGTGGTGGGGGAGGTGGAGCAGGTGGATGGAGTCACGGGGGATGGTGTCAGAACTGTCCCATTGTCTATCAAAGCGACAGTATAGAACTCATTCAGGTCGTTGGCCAGGTGCAAGTCGTTAATGGAGTGGGGGGGCTTTAGGTTTGTAGTTGGTGATCTGTCTGAGCCCCCCTCCAGACAGAAGCAGAGTTGTTGGCTGAGAACTGGTGTTGAAGTTTCTCAGAGTACAGTCGTTTTGCTTCTCTCACCACCTTGCTAAACCTGTACTTAGATTCTCTAAACTTGTCCCTGTCCCCACTCCTAAACATTTCTTCCTTTTGCAACCTTAAGCCTTGTTTATGCTCGTGCAAGACACCGTGACATGGGCCGCAGATGTCGCGTGAGCTACAAGCTTGCACAGAGGCGTTTATGCTTAATGCGCTATCCGTTGCAGTATTCTCCGAAATGCCAGGGGACGTACAGAAGAAAACATTCTGTGAATAAGCAAGAAGTCAACGAGTGTTACCGGAAATTGTCATAAACCAACATGGCTGAACTCGCTGCACTAGAGTTCGTTGTTGCGAGGAAGAATTTATCTGTCTTTATCTATTAAATGTGGTGGCCGAACTATTGGCTGTCCCTGTGGTCTTTCATGGAAGAGGTGCTTGTAAAGGCGTACCAGCTCGGCCAGTCCAGCCTTGAAGGCGTCCATGTTGAAATGTAATGCTCAGGGTGCGTCACACGACCAAGAGCTGCGACAACTTGCGGAGCCTTTGCGCTTGATGCAAGTTAAATGATAACGTCATTTTTGGAGCACGGAACCTCACACCATGGACGCTGAGTCACGCATAAACCCTGCTTTAGCTGTCTGAGTTTAGCTGCGAATCAGGGTTTGTCATCGTTATAACTCACCCTGGTGTGTGATGATACACAGCAGTCCTCACAGAAGCTGATGTATGACGTCACAGCTTCTGTGAACCCATCCAGACTGTTGGTAGCAGTCCTGCGTCCTAAGCTGAAGCTCCCCCATTATGCTAAGTGTCAATTTAGATAATCGTTAAGCAAACTAGTGAAATGAAAGTGTCAGACAATATATGATTTATGATCCTGTTATGAGTGGCTGCAGCAGATTCAAGAACAGCAATCACCTTATTAAAGATTCATTAAGCATTTAAAGACATGACACAGGCAATTATTCAAATAGCCCTAATTCAATCAAATGATCATGTATCTGCTGCCTGTTTTCACTGCACATATTACTATTTACACAGACTGTACTGTACAATCTGCCCTAAACTAGATTAGTGCCCTTTTGAAAAACAAAACAAAAGATGATGAGTCACCTAAATGTCATCTTTGCTTACTCAGATGGTTCCCTGTATGCTTTAACAGCACAAAATGTGAATGTTATCTTAATGTGCTTCTGCAGAGACTTTCTAAATCAAACCCGGGAGGCTTCAGAACAGAATCTGTGCACGCTCGCCTTTCCTCTACATCTGCCTGTAGCCTCCCATCATTCCAGCGACTATTTATTCCCCCCAGTCGGACACTCCAGAGCAATTTTTGTAACAGCCACTGTCAGCTACGAGCTGTAAATGAGGGTAATCACAGAGAACATCCTAATTGGAGGGGGGGTTGGTGAATCACTTAGACCTCCAGCTGTTGTATTTATTGTACAAATCAATCTCTGACTACCTTGACGGTCATTGTAACGTCACAGCATGTCACTGTCGGTCGTACGTACGTGTCCCCAGTGGTACCATGACCTGGGTGTGGGAGATTTTTAAAGATACAGTATATTTTTATGGTTTGTATGTATTATGCAATTATGTAATATTTAAAACCACCAGAACTGCCAATAGGGGGAGATTACATCATCTGCTTCCAATACAAATAAACTAACTTCAAGATATCAAGAATCAAGTGTCCCAATCTTTCTCATTCCGTTTCAGGATATTAATATTCATGTCTGGATTTTTTTCCAGTAGGAACAACTGAAATTATCTCACCACATTTGCATATTTTTCTTGCTTAATGAACGATAACCATCAATGGCTGAATATGACACAAAATGAGACAGATATATCCGTACAGAATAATTTTTAACCTATGACATGATGGCCGCATGCTACTGTATAAGAACGTCACCATTTGCATGATATTAATATGAACCGAATGAATCTGTTTTACATCTCAGAGAAAACGTGTTTAGAGAGAAGACACTGAATGAACAGAGGGAGGGGTATTTAAATGGCTGGTATTTCATCATATGGTCATTCTACACTCTTTGTAGTTTGGATGAAAGGCTGATCAGCGTGTGCATACATCAGAGTGGAGGCTAATCCTCTCATTCAGCGGGGGATCAAGTCCTGAGGTACCAACCTACATATTCTCTCCAAGCCACATGCTGCCATCAGGCTAAATGAAAAACACCATCATCACATTTACCGAAGCAACACAGCGCTGTTCTCAAGGGAAAGACCTGTATATACGAATAAGAAAAGATGTATTTTTAGGTCGAGCTTGCATTTTTTTCACCTTATGCAACATGTTTTGAAAGGGTGTCACAAGCCAAAGGGTCACCAGCTCATAAAGGAGCATGTAATCCTTTAAGTTAAAACATGAAAATGGAGTTTTCGCCTGACAACAACGAGTTATGCAACACTGTCAAAATTGTTTCATACAGCATTGGCTGATCCTACTGCAAATTAACTTTGAAGATCTGGCTCACGCTTGAGAATGTACAGTATGTGTGCATGTCGTGTCACTCGTAAAAAATAAGCCTGAAAATAAGGGATGAAAGGAAAAGCCAGAAGCCAGCACACTGACATGAAACTGCAGGGTATGAATGCCGAACTCCTCCACAGAGCGCCTCCTCTGCTACACCTCCCCAATCAACAGGTTTGCATTTCCCCAAACTGCTCGCAGAGTAAAAGTATTCCACCCTGTGTCTTCTTCTCACTGAGTGCTTTCTGTCACTGATACTGTTCAAAAAGTCAGAATTTCCATAACAATGCACAGTCCAGAGCCACAGCACCGCTGGCTCAGTTCATGTGAGAGTCCTCCTTCTGTTACAGGAACAACACACTTAAACCATCCTCCCTCTCCAGCCCCAGGCTCCCTCCACTCACCTGTGCTGGCTGTGTACTGCAGGCTGCCCCGTTTCCTGAAGGGGGAGAGGGGCTTGTTCTTGGCCCCGGCGGCGGTCCCGGGGGGCAGGTTGGAGGACATGTTCCCAGGTTGTGCGGTTCAGCTTGGCACGGATGAGAAAAGGAGAGCTGAGTGAGTCAGTGCTGCGGAGGACGGAGCGTCGGAGAGCTACAGAGTGAGAGAGGAGGAGAAGAAGAAGGAGGCGATAGAAGAGAAAATAGAGGACAGAAAGGAGAGGAGAGGGAAGAGAGCCTGAGGGTGTTTGACTGCAGTCAGTGTAAGCGAGTCTAGGTGAGTGTATGCATGTGTGCTACGTGCCTGTGAGCAGGGATTTCCAGACTGGTTGGTCCAGCATGGGGCTGCGGAGCATCCCTCTGCAGCGAAACAGGTCCCGCCCCCTCTGAAAGGCTCCCGTGCCTGAGCTGCAGCGCTGATGGAGGCTGGGGGCGTGATGGAGAGGCTCGGCTTCCCCAGTGCCACGCATAACACACACACACACACACACACACACACACACAGGGTACAAAACACACACAGCAGTGCGCAGTTCTGCTGTTGCCATGACAACCACAAATCTATGGGTAGGCATACCAATGGGGAGAAAAGTTGTGGTTACAGTAGTATTGACATCACAAAATTAAATGCTACAAATAAATGTGACTAAAATGTTTGTGAGCAATAGACTCCTGTAATAATAATAATAATAATAATAATAATAATAATAATAATAATAATAACACAGTCTATGGTGTAAAGTAAAAAAAAAAAAAACTTAAAATACAAAACACCTGGAATTAAAAATATTTGATACATTTTTAGCTCTATGGCCATGCCGGTCTGTTCTTAAATCTTAACAACTCTTGGATAAATTGCCATGAAATTTAGTACAGACGTTCATGTCCACCTGAGCATGAATTACAATAAGTTTGGTGATCCCCTGACTTTTCATCGAGCGCCATCATCAGGTCAAAATCTGTTTCATACTTTGGTTTATGACCAAAAAACTGCAAAACTAATGGCATTCCCATCAGCCTCAGTTGTACTTCTTGTTTAGTACTAATTTGCACGTTAGCATGCTAACATGCTAAACTAAGATGGTGAATATGGTAAACATTATACTTGGTAGACATCGGCATGTTAACAATGTCACTGTAAGCAAGTTAGCATGCTGCCGTTAGCAATTAGCTCAAAGTACCTCTGAGCCTAAGTAAAGCCTCACAGGCTGTAGACTCTTAGTCTTGTTAAGTAATAAAAAAACAAACAAACGAGGAAGCACTTCTTGGATCTGACAGCGATGCAACACAATTTTAAGTGATTTGTTAAAAAACTGAATCATTTCAATCATCCTCTATTATCAGGCGGAAGAGAAGAAGTAGCAACTATTACCTGAGAGAAGTTAAATTATTGAAAATGAACAGAAACTTAAAATTATAATGAAACTTTAAAACTGTCAAGTGACTTTATACATTTATATATTGATTTCATGAAAATATCTTGACACCTTGTTAACTGTCTAATGTTTGTTTTATCAAACATGTATATATAATTTTTTGGGCTGCAACTAACGATTATTGTCATTATCGATTAATCGTTTGCTCTATAAAATGTCCAAAAATTGCTTCAAATTGCTTGTTTTGTCCAACCAACAGTCCAAAACCCAAAGTATTCAGTTTACTATCACATAACATAAAGAAGAGCAGCAAATCCACACAGTTGAGAAGCTGGAACCAGAGAACGTTGGTGATTTTGCTTAATAAATGACTTAACAATCAAAAGATTATCAAAATAGTTGCTGATTAATTTTCTCAGTCGACTAATCGACTAATCATTTCAGCTCTAAATATTTTCACTTGACAGTCACTGTGTTGTTCCACCTCTTCTGTGAGGCTCACCCTGAATGACGACTGTTGTATGAAATGCAGAATCGTTATCGTATATTTTTATCATTTGATTATTGTGACTACCGCTTCTCGTATGCCTGTGAGAGGACAGACAGTGCGACGAGAGAGGACAGCAGGGACAGAGCAGCCTGCGATGGAAAGTATTCTCGGAAAGCAACTCGCTGGGTTGCAAAATCTCAGAGGGGGAAAGAAGAATAAAGAGAAGGAGAGAGATAACCGAATCAAAAACCCATTTAGTGAACCAAACACCACAGTAGATGTAACATACGTACAAAACAAATCTTTAGCTAAGAAGAGAAGACAATCTGCTGCACAATTAAAGGACTCAAGTATTGTCAAGAGTAATTAACATGACGTCAATGCAGGATGTGTAGAAATTCATGTATCATTCCATTAATGCAGATGAGAGCACAAACGGAAATCAGTCGACTATCCCTCTTTCCTCTCTACAGGATTTATGGGTTTTACATGACAATGCCATTCTGAATACAGACTGAGAGCTTGCTGAAAAATATGACAGGATAATGCAAACCCCAGGTCTACCCAGTCCTGATATAATCACTTGAAACATCAAGATGCATGTCAGTTTCACCTCCTGGCTAAAAATCACATAAATATACAGTATATATGTAAAACAATGGCCATGTAAGTTTTTCCACTTTTGATGTGTGTAAAATGTAAAATGTAAAATGAGAAATTGGCAAATTGATGAATAATGATGAAGTAAAAAACAAACAAACTGGCATCTAATCAGAGTGTTGCAGCAGAGGTGTGTGCACTGTGGAGCCAGCGCCCTCTTGTGGTGTTTATGGGGAAGTAGTGAAACTGACTGCGGCCCAACATCATACTGCAGTCTGTAAATCCTGGAGTGAGATAAGCTGCTCAATGACATCATTAAAATGGTAGGACATGTTTACAACACAAAACACCAATCCCAGAAAAAAAACACACAGGCCTTGAAAGGGCACATAGTGTATCGCCTCAGAATTATACTTTATTCCACATATAAATCCAGGAAGGAGTTATGGTGCGTGTGATTCATTTATTGTTTAGTAAAATGCTCTTCATTTCTGAGGAGTTTTTCTCTGGATGATTATAAAAAACTTGAACTGCGTTTTAGGAAGGGAACCTTTTTGTGGCAGATTTTATTTGTCAAGCTTTTTGTTTTCATGTATTTTGGTGTCATACTGTAATTATGTGGACAATAAATAACATAGCATAAGGAATGACCTCTAATATGATCAAGGAAGTCCAACTAATGCTTTGCCTCCAATGTTTCAAGAAAAAAATGAAGATAATGGTACAGTGTATGTTTCAAAGGAAACAAAACTTACTGCTGTAAGTTCCTCAAAATTCCTCAAAGAGTCTTTAAACCATCTGGATTAAAAAAACATTTAAAATATTGCACACACTTTTCCTGTTTCTCAAGTTAATCTGTTTCCTATCCAGGAAGCCAAAAATGACATATCTCTTTACTTATAATAATATAATAATAGAAAGTAACCCTAACATTGACAAATAGTGATAGTTAAATTCTTGTTTGGTTCAAATTGTACAAATTGAGCAAGGACACACGTCACATTTCCAGCTACAGTCTTTGTTCGGATTAGGAAACAGAGTCACCACTTGGGAAACTTGTTTTAGCAGCTGACAGAATATTTTTTCATACATATGGTTAAAAGAGTCTTTCAGGATTTAGGAAATCGAATAAAAAGTGTTGTTAAACAACCTGCTGGGTTTTTCAAAGATTTCCAGGTATTTATCTTTCGGAAAATCCGATGTTTAGCCCTGTGACTTGAATGTAACGGCGACACAGAGGCACAAACTGTGGCTACATGGAACCTCCATCATATCAGCAGAGGACAACACTTGATACAAGATGTTTAACAATATTGAGCCAATATATTAACAAGCTGATGTGCCTCAGCTATGTCTAATGTGTGTAAAAAATGAAAACCACGATCAGTGAGAGAGAGCAGATCCAAAGCTAATGATGAAATGTTGAGGAGTCCAGAGATTTTTGTGTTTTGCAGGAGAGATGAGATGACGAGTGATTTGTAATGCGACAACACCTTCTCTCCCTGAGGACATTTTTAGAACAGATGGAGATGGATGTGTGGGTGAAGGGAACGGCTGCTCTGAAGTGCACTGTGCGCTTTCGTGCAGCTCAGTGATGGAGGGCTGCAGACAGCTTAAGACAGTCAAAGTGGTGCTGTATCAGACAGTAATAGAGGAGTGAACGGATGAATGGGGACTAAGAGTCTGATGTACTGTATCCATGAATAAAATCACCTTAATCCACACCTGTGAGGTCTGACTTCTTTTCACTCTAAAGTTAATCTGTCTGTGGTTAATCCCTCTTCAGCTGCAGGAAAATATACATTGACCTTGGACACACAGCTTCCTCCTATGGCAAAGACACATCTATACATGCAGCCATTGACGAGAGAATTAGGAGATAATTTGGATTATGTTCTTTATACTGTAACAGGGGGCAGAGTATCCCAGCATGCACTGTGCAGGGAAACACCCTGCATACAGTAGGTGGCCAATCCGTTACAGAGATCAACACAGACGAACATTTTTGGGTTGTGGGAGGAACCTGGAGGAACAAAGGTGGATGAAAAGGCAAAGAGAAAAAAAGTTAAATAAATAACTGAGACGGTGTGAACTGAGCCATCATATCTGTTTCTGCTGTGCAGTTTTGATACATTAAGCTAAATTTCTGTGTTTTGCACAGGGCGACAGAAAAATATATTCATGGCTTTCCACACTAAAATTATATTTCTTTTATGTTACAATTTTGGTTTCTGGAGCTTCTATTCCCAAATTTCTGTTTCTTCATATTTGCAATTTGTCTCATATCCATTGTTCTTCTTATCTTTTGAACTTTGTCCCCTGATTTTCACTCCGAAATACTGACGAAATTCACTCAGACAAAATCTACAAAACATAAATGATGTAAAAAGTTTCCATTTATCTGTGAAATGCATAATTAAAAGTAAATAACAGAAAGAAAAATCAATACAAATACTCTTTTTTTCAGTTTTTGTTCATGTAATGTTACCTAGATATTTACATGCTTGGGTGGTTTACATTTCACCTACTCATATTAACATGAGCATTTTTATCTGTAAGAAAATTAATTGTTTTTTTTTTGTTTTGTTGTTGTTTATGTGAAGTGAGAATGATGTGCGTCCATACATACATTTGGAAAATTTAAATAAAATCCTTTAAAAAAAAGAAAAAGAAAGTAAATTGGTGTATCCTTGTGAAAATGAACATGCTTCACAATATAAGAGTTACTGGTAGTTATATGATGGAGCTGCAAGATTCGTGTAAGAGGATTAACGGTGAGTATCACATCATCTTGTGTGTAAATGCTACAATATGGCGTCACCAAGGTTCCCCCATGCGTCATCAGTGGGTGTACACTTATGTATTTTGCAGACTTGTGGAAAAGCTTGTAGACGAATGAGCTCACCAGTGGGTGGGGTGGAGCCTGCAGAGGATTTAGAGAGTAACATCACCTGTATCTATCAAACACAACTTACCTTTATGTTAGTTTGAAACTGTCAGGGGAATGGTTGGATTTCACCGAGGTTAAATATGGGGGAGTATAATTGATTTAACAGGTCTTTGAATACCTATCTACTTATTTATCTGCGTACTTGGATGGTTTGTTTGTTTGCATGTTTGTTCAAAGAGGTTCTACAGTCCAACCTCACTGAAGTCCCAAAGAATTAATATGTTTAAGATTAAAGAATTAGTAAAGGCTCACCGTGACCAAAAAAAGCACGTGTTGGTGTTTTACTAAGGATGTTGACGAAGCATTAGTGAGTCTCCAGCTTGACCTACTTGGACAAATAAATGTGAAGAAAAGCTGCATCCTTATTCCTCCTTTCTGCACCATGATTAATAATAGTATGTTGCTGAAAACTTAAGTCCTACATGTTCACTTTCCCTGCTCTCCATTGCACCCACCGCCCCAAAAAGACGATGTGTTAAGCCCCCGCCTCTCGGGTTGATCTGAGGCTCTGTGGGTAATCTCGTCAACAGATCAGAGACCCAGGGACTGAGCACAAAGCGGGGCTACGCCATCCACTGCCTAATGGGATTGGCTGCCATCACTAGATGTGCTACAGCAATTAGCCTGCTTGGAAGCGTTCTGGGATTTAGACCTGAAGCACTCTGCCCCAGGCAATTAGCACTACGTGCTTAGGCAGAGTGACGTGTAATGGTCTGTATCTCAGGACAGTATGTACGTCTAATGAGCAAAGTTCACGATTGGTTGGGCTATTCAAATTTAACAACAGATTCTGGAGTGAAATTTTAAAACAGGAAACAGACTTTATAAGGAGGTTTTGACATCTTTTGAAGCCACTGTGAAATCTTTTTTTTTTCTGTTTTCACCATCATTCACGTGTCACACTTCTTTCTCAGAGGCCATGGTCTTTCAATCCTTTAGCTGCCCACTGAGCCTATTTGACCCTGACGTCACTAAACTTGATCTTGGGCTGTCTGAGTGGCTGAAGGACAGACAAATTCTGCTAAACCTGCTCCTCCTACAATAAACTTGCAGAGAAAGTTATAAAAATATGGGAACAATATATGCAAAGTTTACAGAAAGCTTTTTAAAAAATCCAGTAATTCAGAACTAGTGTGGGTTGAGCAGTCACGGCCTGCCTTTATGAGATTTTATTTGATGAAAAAGCTTTATGGGGCGATGTAGATGACTGTGCAGTCCAACAGCTGCTGGGTGTGGCTCCAAAACTGAAGCCTGATCAACAGACACTGTCTGCTACTGCACTACTGCAGAAGCTGAACACAACAAACATTCTGCTCTGCGATCTCGCCATTTAGCCATATTTCACCAAGACAGTTTAAATACAAGAATGAGGACAACAATTAAACTAATTAATGTGATGAATAGCAGATATTTGTATCTCAACATGCCTGTAGTCACACAACACACAGGTGGTATTAATATGAACTACATATGTTGAAGCCATAAAGACATTTTCCTGATTTATATGTCAGTTTATGCAGCTGTTGAAGAATATCGACACATAATCAGACACACTACCATGTTGATATTACTTTAAAGAGTCTATTCAGGTCCAGGACACTGATTTCAAACTATCCGAAAGGTCATCTATCCAAAACTTCACCTTCACTCCTTATAATTACAGTACAGTCACGTCATACAGACACTATGCCCTAACTTTCGGTCCCAACACATCCTCAGTTTCAAGTAGAGTCAGCACTCTGAACTCCAGCTGAACTCGCTCTGAGTGGAAATGATTTCTAAAGTTCAGCTGAAGTTAATATGAGGCTTCAGCAGTCTGAGTTAATCAAATCAAGAGGTGATTAGTCTTTTTAGTACGAAACTCCCTGTTTGTGTTTTCCCAGACACTGTTTGCTTGCTCAACTGTGGTGGAGAGCTGCAAATACTAAAGGAAATTTCCTATTAATAACACCAACTTTAGAAGATACCCACTTGATTTGTCTAAGTCAGACTTCTGAAGCATCATATTAGCTTCAGCTGAACTTAATACATTTTTACACAGAACGAGGCCTGTGGGTTTTGTCCCCCATCACGTATATTGGAAGCGCTTTAGGAAGAGATGCCTTTGGATCTTTAGGAATGATTAGAGCGACCAATAAACCTTTTAATGTACAGTATGGGCTTGTGAGTATTGGTTTAAGATAACCGTGAAAAAATGTGAGCCTTTAACATTCAAAATGTCTCCATACCAGTGTCAGTACATCAGTAATTGATTTAATACCTGCCTTTTCTAACCCGAAAACATTTTGCGATGCTTAACTTTGTAGAATATAAACAGCCGCACACGAACTCTGGATAAAAAAATACAGTAATACAATTTGGTAAATTCTGATTTGAATCAAAAATTCTCTGTTCCAAGAATAATCAAACAAGACTCAGAATCTGATCGATCATTCAGTGCCAATTTTCAGTATACGTTACAGTTATTAACACTCTGTGCTGGGTGCTCACTCCATTCAGGAGGACGCAAATCAGACTTTACCTTTTTTGGGACACTAAAGTCACTAAACTAAACTTTGTAAACACTCTGCTGGCGGACTTTGTTGGCCAAAATATACAGTAGCAACCTGTCTTCTGACCGAATTAGTTGCCTCAGATACAGTATCTCAGTATAAGTCCTCCAACATGCAGGGCGGGAACGTAACAATCCTGAAGACAAGGCCCACTGACCTCCACCCATCAACTCTACAGGGTTGACCTTTTCCCAGATCAACTGCTCCAATCCTGCTACAACACGATTACTGTACGTCACATCACGCCTCCTGTCTTAAAACGTCAACAAACATGAAAACATGAATATTTCGGAGATGGTTTCGAGTATGTTGGATCCCATCCAATGTGATACAGAACTTGGGAAACACATTTAGGCCATGTTATCGCTGAGACCCCACTAAACAGCGCAAAGCAGTGACAGTTGCTTTATTTAGCAGGCACACCACACCACCTGGGATTTAAACGTCTTAACTATAAGACGTTTATAAGAGGTTAATGCCTCCCTCCCTGCTTTGTCCATGTGACTGACACTGAAGTCAAGAGAGGAAATACAGTATGGATGAAAAGAGCAACACCTGACTGTACACTGACTGCAAACTACACATTTATTTAAACAGACAACTTTTCCTCCCAGTCAGATCATTGTCAGGTCAAAATGTTTAAAGATGGTTAACACAGGTACATAGACTCCATGATGACAGGAAATACAGTATGTGTTGTTTTGTAATGTATATGCCATAGCTGTAGACACAGAGTAATCTATAGTGTATGTCCTTCATATATACACATAAATCATAGACTCTATAATCGGTACACACATGTTTTGTGTGTATATATATATGGACAAATCAAATCAATGAATTCCAGTTGGCAAAACTGATGATATCAATGACTCTCACTGTGCCCAAGTATGTGAGTTTGTGTGTGTTTATTTTCTCTTTTTTTTTTTTTGACATCATTCACTATTGCCCTTATTAGACTAATAGGATTGGCTGGCCAATCAGGAAGAAACACCTCCTAAGTCAGGGGTTTAAGCAGAGGGAATTAAAGGGTGGACACAGCTGCTGAATTGATTTGATCTTTGACAGGGACCCTTTCGGTCATCTAATCAAAAAGAGGCCAAAGAAGTCAGGAGGTCCCAAGCACCTCCCTCTCAATCCCCTTCCACTTGGAAATCGCCTTTCAGCACAATTAGTGTTGCATCCAGATTCTCTGCAGCTGCTCACAGAGAACCGTCAAAATTTCCATCCTTGAGGATCTTGAGTTTGCGGAGGAAGAAAGCATGGGTGCGGGAGCAAGCGCCGAGGACAAAAAGTCCAAGGAGTTGGAAAAACAACTCCAAGAAGATGCTGATAAGGACTCTAAAACAGTCAAGCTATTACTGCTTGGTAAGTGGAATTGTGAATAGTCTTGTTACACCAAGTTTTCCTTTTTTTGTCCCAGACTGCAGGTGATGCCTGGTTTTAACTTCAAAATACTTTACAAACTCTAACTCTAAACTTTCCATCTCTTATTGAACAAAACTTTCTGTGGAGGTTCAGGTCTGCAGAGCACACCAGAAGTCTTGTAGTCAGCCAACAGTCAACAGGTGTAAGTGATGGTTAAATTGCACAGGCTTAAATTGCAACATGACTCCATGTTGGGAAAATGTTTTGAGTCAGCTTTCATTGAACCCTGACAGGTAAACGATCGGTCCTAGGTTTCAGGATGAGAGTTAATTTATGTAAGAGATCATTAATTCATAATCCTGTTTTTATAAGTTAATAATGGATGTTTCCCCCCCGAGTTTATTGACTCATTTGGTGCATATTCATATTCAAGTCTTGGATATGAGCCATCTGTGGTCTGTTAAACTGCTCTGACACAGCTGCTCACTGCTTAGTTAGATGTAAGATACGGTATGCTCAGAGGATTTACAGGCTGTGCAGGTGATTTGTTTCTGGATAAAACCCTACATTAGTTTATTAGAAAGATGGGAGGACTGTTTAAGCTTGTGCAGAACGGAGAGGGCATTACCGAGAGGAAAGTAAGGGCAGCAGAGAGAGATAAGAGAGATACGTTTGCAGGTTGAGCAGTTAACACAGAGATCTGAGATGAATCTCAAAAAAAGAAGAATACTTTGTTAGAATTTAAACAACAGATTGACAATAAAGAACAGCAAAATAATCATTTGCCTCATCTGAAAGTATACTAAAAACTAAACATTAGTAATAGATTTTCATGTTAACTACTTATGCACAATATAAATACTGCACAGACTTGAGCTTGTTCTGCCATTTTAAGCTTTTTTTCTTATAATTACGGTGAGTTGTTTCAAAGAATTTGCAGAACTTAAACAAATGCTTTTTAATATTTGACAAATATACTCAATTTGAAAAAGCAGTGGCAAAATGTACTTGTATTTTCTCAGCTGAAATTAAGAATGACTTTTCAATTCTAACAGAAGGACATTGGTGCTTACAATAATCATAGCCTTTGGTCTAAATGAATCACAGCACAGCAGTGATATGTCAATCCGATTAGCTAACTGGTTTAGTGCACATCCACTTGGTGAGGTCTTTGTTGATCCCTCCACTCGCGCATATTTAAGATAAAAAGAAGTCCAAAATGTGTTTTATTACTATTCATAACAGCATCAATCGCATTGGGACATTTGATGAAAATCTAGGAGACGATGTTAAACAAAAAAGATTAAAAATATATAGATTATTGCCCATTTTAAGAAAGAGTTGGATTTTGGGACATGACAAATACAGACAATTAAAAAACAAGAACGTTACTACCAAATGAAAGTCAGGTGAAAATAAATGAAATACTTTTTATCATTATGTGAATAATCAATCTTTGCAGAGCATTGATGTCTGTGCTGTTGCACTGGTGATGAACGCTGAAAATCAAGAATTTAATGTATGCTTAATAATGCTTTTACTATTTACTATAAAACCAAAAACTGTCAATTATTGCACCTTATAAATGCAGTTATTGTGTTTTATGTCACAACACTACATTATTCTTTCAAAGTGTACTCTGTGAAGTGTCCGAAAGACTATTCAGAGACTTAATATCTGCTTCCATTAGATTTACAGAGGAGTTGCTTCTCCAGCAGTACAGTCTCAGAGATCAGACAGTCAGAATTCAATCGATAAAGTTAACAAGAGTGCCATCTTGTGGGCTCTGATGTACATTGTGAAAGGAGCCGCAAAGAGCCGTACAGGCCCAAAACTCTGCAGGTTTTTATTTGAACTAAACATGTTTGCAGCGGATTTCAGGGGTTAGCTGCTTGTGTGCAGGTGTGCTAACCAGTGAAATAAACATTGGTGAGATTTTACATGTCTTAATAAATTTGGGAGCTACATAAAAATAGCTTTTGCAAAGACTTCCATCAAGAAGATATACTGAAGAAACCTAAATGTAGTTAGTTACAGGGAATATCCAAAACTGTTACCTTGCAAGTCTTCCCCGTTTAAGTTTCTATGAAATCTGAGCAATTAACTCTCAAGAACAAGAAAAATGAAGTCCTTGATTGTTCTCAAACTGCATTAAATGAGATGGTTCAAAGAATATTTTCCCTAGTTTTCATATTACAAATTAAAAATTCCATTTCAATTAGCTAAATTCTGTATTTTCATAGGAAGGCATTTTCCCTGATCTTCAGAGCTCCATAATAAGTCATAAACTCCTAACTTCTGAAAAAAACATCTATCTATGGTATCTTCTGCAGGATAAACTTGGATACAGAGCTCCCATTTGAAGCCTAGATTTAATGTCAAAGTCTACAGGCACATTCGCTAATGAGCACGAGGTGAATGAATGACTCACAAAGAGGATAAAGGCACTCTTCATTAAATCATCACAGCTGATGAAAACCAATCTTGGTACTATCACAGTGCCACCTTTAGCACCTCATCACAAATTAGCAAAACAAACTTGCTATTGACTTACTAATGGCTGCTAGCAGGGGAAAACCAATAGTTTCTGGGTTGGATGAGGCCGCATGAGTTAAGGCATGAAGTCTTTAAATGCTCAAGCAGTAAGTCTGTGGATGGAGCTTAATGTGGCTCCAGTGAGAGCAGGACAGCCAGCTTTGGCTGCTCTGTGGTGTGATAAATTCCTTCTGGCCTGAGTGATCTTACAGTGCTGCAGAGAGCCTGATCTACCGGCAAGCTTTTCTTTAGCCAGCACATCCAATTGTGACAATTAGGCCTAAATGGCACATATGTGCACAGGCCACATTATGCGTGTAAGTACACTGTATGCATATGTTTGCACAAAGTTTATTTCATTTTGAAAAGCTGTCCCTCTAAAATGAAACATGTTCTGTCATTCATAGGGTTTAGTGTGATTTGCTAAAGTTTGGAGATGTCTGCCAACACACAGGAGCTCAGAGGCATTTGTTACAGCATGAACAAAAACCTGCTGATAATCTGACATTAAATACTTACGGAAGACCAAATTGGACAACTTTATAGCTCAGCAAGATAAAAAAAAAAGCCAAGAGTGCTGTTGTTGTGTTGCAAGGAGATTATGTTGTTCCTGTTAGCGGAGCCTTTACCCACTTTAGTGTCTTCTATTAAACCATCACAAGGCTTCACATGAAACAGAGCCAGAACACTTCAGACAACTTCCATGATCACCATAATTTCACAGACCAGCTGAAACTAACAGAAATGAATGCGCACATTAAAATCTGTCCTCTCCACCTCCACAGAAAACACTTGCTTTTTATCCTGCCGCCCCACCTTCACCTGCAGGTTTCTTGACTGTACCTGATGTTGTCTGTTACATACTTCACATATATATATATATATATATGTTGCCAGTCTGCTCTACTGTGCATGCTACAGTGCAACTTTTCTGTCTTATGTAAATAGTAATTTCTTGTAAATGTCGCATGTCATATGTTATACCTATTTACATTTGGTAGTGAAAAGCTAATTCAGGCTCATGTAAAGCTAATGTCGACACACATCTATTTACATGGAGATAGACAGGGGAACTTTAATACAAAAGCAGTGATTAGTGAAACTGTACACAATGAATAGCCTCGTCATGATTGCCATAGAGAGGTGTTACTGATGAGCTGCTCTAGCAAAGCTCTTTGGCCCTCTGAGTTGAACAAACCAAATTTCATTGTGTTTTGTTTCCTTGTGATGAAGCCAGACATCATGCTGAAACCATCCAAACAGATAGACAGAACTTTGGGCCAAAGCATTTGAGCCACAGCATTTTTTTTCTATTTTGGCAGATAGAATCATCAAAAGCATATTCTTTGGCTGTTTATGGCTTATAGTGCGTTTCTACTCAATGGCATATCAAAGAGAAACAGCAGTTATGGTATTGTTGCTAACCTTTGTATTCTCTTCCAGGTGCTGGTGAGTCAGGGAAAAGCACCATTGTTAAACAAATGAAGTAAGTATTAAAATAAGTGATAACATTTTGTTTGTGTCATCCACACCATGTCAGTGGCAAGCAATGAACATTTTTTTCCATCTAATTGGTCAGGCATACAGCCAACAGGCCAAAGCTCCCCCATCTCTGTGTGTTTCACTTCCAGTGAAGCCTTTTACAAAAGGTCAACAGGGCAAACATCCGCTTACTCTGATTTGTCAGTACTTGTTTTGTGCAGTAAGTTACGCTCTGGCAGTAAGAGCTGAGTGAGGTCAGAAACTCACCACAGGGTGGCACTGTGAGCACTAGCTCCAGTAGATATCCAGTCTGTTTCTACATTGTATGAACTTGACTTTTTACATGTGGAAATCCAAACCGAGCAAGATCTTAGTATTTCTATTTTATTCTAATGAAAGTTTGTCAAATTTCCAGAAATTACATTTTATTTAACAATTTTCAATATTTTAGGGAGATATAAAGAGGATTTCCCCTGAACTAAAACACTTTCCCTACTTCTCTTTGTACAGGATTCTGCATCAAGGTGGTTATACAAAAGAGGAACAAATGGAGTTTAGAACGGTCATCTATGGCAACATCCTGCAGTCTGCTCTGGCTATCATCAGAGGCATGGAGATGCTGGGCATTGATTTCGGCTCACCCTCTGCACAGGTCTCATATGATACCTAAAAGATGTACACCAGACATGATTAACTTGTAGAGTTCATTTTCAATGACATACAATCATACTATAAATAGTTCATGTACTGTGATGGTGCTGATGGATCTTTGCTGTGTGTGCATGAAACCACAGGAGGATGCACAGAAGCTGCAGAACTTGTCAGACTCCATTGAAGAAGGCACGATGCCTGCTGAGCTGGCTGATGTCATCAAGAAGCTGTGGAAAGACTCTGGTGTACAGGCCGGCTACGACAGAGCTGCTGAGTACCAACTGAACGACTCTGCTGGCTAGTGAGTCCATGTCTACTACTGGGGTTGATGCAGTAGTGGGTAGTTACATGTAAAACTAAAGACGCAGCTAGCTTAGTGTTTATAGATAAAAGACGGTTTCATAACTGAGGCCTGATTGCTGTACTGTTTGTTCTGCCATCATCAGCTACCTCAATGAAATGGACAGAATCTGCAAGTCAGACTACCTCCCCACTGAGCAGGATGTGCTGCGATCTCGCGTCAAAACAACTGGTATCATTGAAGAACAGTTCTCCTGCAAAGAGCTGCACTTCAGGTAAGTCACGGGTTGGTCCTGAACAAAGGTCTGACACCAGCAAAAACTGGCTAAACCTTACAGCTCTGTGAGATGCAGGAGACGTTGACTGTCTTTGCTGCGACTCTCTGTGTGATGAACAGGATGTTTGATGTGGGTGGCCAGAGGTCAGAGAGAAAGAAGTGGATCCATTGTTTCGAGGGTGTGACCTGCATCATCTTTTGCGGAGCTCTCAGTGCATACGACATGGTGCTGGTAGAGGACGACGAAGTGGTGAGTTGAGACGCCACTACCTGATCGTAAAGTGTAAGAAGACAGACATGTCAGATAGCCACTCACCCTGTTCTTCTCTCGACCTTTTCAGAACCGCATGCACGAGTCCCTCCATCTATTCAACAGCATCTGCAACCACAGATTCTTCGCACTGACCTCCATCGTGCTTTTCCTCAACAAGAAGGATCTCTTTGAAGATAAGATCAAGAAAGTCCATCTGAGTATCTGCTTCCCGGACTATGACGGTAAGACTAAGTGATGCTGCTCTAATGGTCCATGAGTAATACCTGCTGCACACTGTGCTCTGACATGACTACGTTTGTTGAAGCAGTGAGAATATCAGGCTAGATGCATGGACAGGGAAATGGTGAGACAACATCTGTCAGACATGCAGTAAGAGTGGATCACAGTAAACTGCCAACAAGTCATGCTTCAGCTTTGATCAATGTGAGACTGTAACAGGAGTGTGTGAAAAGCAAACCAACTGGTAAATGGCAGTAGGATGCAGACAAACACAACAGATTGTGATTCACTTGTGACCAAAACTGCTCAGACAAAATGATAAATGAAGACTAAATTGATCAAGTAAGGAATCTTGGGATTAAAACCGCAGTTAGTGGGAATCCCAGTGTTGTTGTGATTATATCAAACTTATGTCATGTCATCTGACCGACAAAGTGATGCAGAGGGATTGATGTAAGGATCAGGGTACTTTTCTTTTTTTTTTTTTTTTTAAACAACAAAACTTGGTTTGTTTTAGGCCCCAACACTTATGATGACGCCAGCCACTACATCAAGTTGCAGTTCTTGGAACTGAACATGAAGAAGGGTGTGAAGGAAATCTACTCCCACTTGACCTGTGCCACAGACACAAAGAACGTCGAGATTGTGTTCAACGCTGTGACAGACATCATCATCAAAGAAAACCTTAAAGATTGCGGTCTTTTCTAAGCAGCTCCAGAGTGAAAAGAGGTGCGCGGTGACCACATCACATCACTCCCGGGGACACTGTTGATACAGAGTAATAGGGTCCAGATGAGGAGGCAATTCAAATTAACCCTCATGCAGCAAATTATATCTGGCCATCCTGTGTTGCCAAGCAACAACTTCTGACAATAACATGAGATAACACACACACTCAAACCACACAGACAATTTAGACCATTTGGGACTGCTGAGGATGAGGAAGATAATGAGAAGCAAAAAGCAATCCCTGTAGTGATTTGTGATTAAAATCAGTTGCTCCCAAAGCTGCAGAACAAGTTAACTTTTCATTTTAGAAATATACCTAACCTTGCAACCTGCAGATTATGCGGCCCTGAAGCTGTAAATGTAGCAAAATGTTCAGCTCTAAAGACAGTAGCAAAGGATTTTGTACATGATTTAAGATGACTTCAACATGTTTGAGATTGATTTTTTATTTTTCTCTACTTTGCAGAACTTCCTTTCCTACTTTAACCCCTCACATATTGGCATTAACTGAGAAGTGTACTGATGGAGCACAGAGGATCCTCAGTTTGTTGTGTTCATGCCATCGCTTCCATGCCAAGTCCCGGTCCTTGACTGCTCCTAGCACATCACCATCTCCAACAGTACATCCCTGCAACACAGTGCATGTCCAGCTGGATTGAAACAACTATCAAGTCACCATATTGTTGTTGTGGACATACAGCTTTCTACAAGATTCTCCAGTTTTTCTAAAGTACAGTATTTGTCTCCCACCAGAAGCTGCTGGTTTGAAGGTATGAAGATGAAATAGTTGCTCATTCGATCCTCGTTGCTTCCTTTTGACTAATGTGTTGTGAGTTATATTTACTATTAATACCAAGCTCTGTAAAATGAATAAAACAATAAATCCCAGGGAAAATATTAATATTTTGAATAGCAACATTGCAACCTTGTTTTTGTTTTTGAGTACAGTAGTCTCTGTGGTCTTGATATTTAAACTGTAAAACGTTGCTGAGCAAATATCTCAGATATTCCCAGTGCTTGCAGTGTATCCAGATTACAAACCAAATTGTACATGTATCTTATCTAAATAGTGTTAATGTATTCAATTCAAATTTCAGAAGGTCATAACATGGTAGAGGCACTTTGTACATAAGAGTAGATAATTCAATATATTTTGAAAGATAAATCTATACGGAAATAAATGAGAGAGAGGGAACCACTAGAGGGATGGTGCTTTATTATGAAAAGGGAATGAAAATCTACCAGTTTGTCCTTTCTTATGAAATGTAGAGGCATGAAATAAAGATGCATTATCTTCACTTGTGTGTCTGTTTCTTTGCTGCAGAATCACATAGTCAATCACTGAATAATGTATATTGAATTAGAGAAACAGGGCTGTCAGCACTGAAGGATAGTCTCAGGCTGTTACTTGTCGGGGACAATGCTGCTGTTATACAAGTTCCCTGTTCTAGTCAGAGGAGAAGGGGCAGCGTATGGAGTTCATTAACAATAAACCTATTGAGAGCGCAAAACAAATTAAAGCGTTAATTAATGTGCAAGTCGAGATTCACTGTAAGATTCTGCAGGGACAGATTCATGAGATGTGACAGCAAGCAAGGGCAAAGCTGAGAGTGTAATCAGTGTGTGGAGCTGACAAGAGGAACTGTATCGCTAGATTTGAGTGAGCAGTAGAGATTCTTTTGCTCCCATATTTAAAGTTGCATGTTCTCAGTTTTTGTACTTTGTATTGCACGCAAACTCCAGAGCAAAGTAGTGCAGAATCCACTAGATCTGTCCTGGATGTCAGGTGTCGCTCTGTTAGAACCCAGCTGTGTAACATCAAGCTTCATCCCAGTGTGGTTCATTAGTATTTTTATCTGTTTATCAAGATTCGTCAAAAGATGCAGTATTACCCTTACAGGTAGGAATGGACACACGGCTGAGGCCTTTTAGCCAGAAATTAGGTATTGAAATTCTCAAGCACAGAATGTATTAAAACAGATGGAGAAAAATGTCAGCAGCCCTTAATGGATGAGTCTGGTATTATTTTACATTTATCTTATTGTCAACAAATCCCATGAGAAGACCAAAACCAACAATTAATTGATCCCACAATTATTCCTCTGAGCCATAGACCTCCATTATAGTCCAAAAACTATTCAAAACACATCAATGGGTGACATGTTCCTTCATTACGATGAACTTGGCCACTGTAGTTTGTTTTGATTCAATCCCACATACAGCTGTAAATACTCACCAGCACACCAAACACATATTAATCTGCAGCTGAAAATAGTCCCCAACTCCTGTTTGAGTAACATTTGCAAAGAACTACAGTACCTAGTCGTTTTAGGAAATTTCTAATTTCATGTTTCACGTCTTCAATAGGAACTGATGGGCTTGGGGCTGAGTGCCACAGACAGGCTGGGGAAGTCAGACAGTTTAACACTTTGGTTTTGGTCTTTTCATGGGATTTGTTGAGAAAAATAAAAATATAGAATGTCGCAAGCCTTATATTTTAAACTGAGCATGCACAATTTGAGGAATTTGGGCAAAAAAATGTTCGGCTTAAGAAACTGTCCCATCATGCTCTTATGTTGACTTGGGGATTGATTACAGTTTGAATTTATGTCTTCCTTACTACAGACACAACATACGAGGTAGGACAATAAGGACAGATTGGTGAGCAGTGATGTGTGCAGCAGCTGGAACAAACCGAGCCCTCAGCTCAAGCATACAGATGTGTCTCTGAAGTCTAAAAATACTGTTTGTACAATTTGCATGACCTCCTTCCCTGCATGGTTTAGGTAAGAGTAGGCCTTCATTCATCAGGACTACATTTTCACAGTGGATAACATCTGATCGCCGTTGCCTGTGGTAAGATTTTGGTATTGGTTTACTCTTTAAAATAGAAGGAAGGGGAGACAACTTTGTACCATCATTTAATGATGTTAAAATGAACCAATACAACTGCATGTAAAGAAAGCTAGACACAAACCTTCAGGAATGTTTTCTAACAGGACTTGTGCAGGAAGTGACCGATCTATCCACTGCAGTAATGTAATATATATATATATATATATATATATATATATATATATATATATATATATATATATATATATATATAAGCAACAGACTTCCTCAGTATTATGCAATGGCTACGGCCAAAGAACACATACAGCATCTGGCTATATCAAACAACCCCACTTTTTTATGTTTAATGTGTTTATCCATCTTCACTGATATCCATAGGATTTTAAAAATTACCTTGAAAAAAAAGGATATTCCATATTGACCTCAACTGAGTGAATAAAATTAGTCATATTCAAACTCCTATGGAAAAAAACACACAGGGAAATCAAGATCTCCCTTCACAAATTGATTTGCAGTGATGTGTTTCATGTATAAAAATATTGTTCAATACAATGTTGTCTAGGTAGTAATTAAAATAACTATGTAGACATCGGTGTTGCTACTGAGTTCATTACACTCTCGCCAACTAATTCCAGACCCAAAAGGTTACGTTATATACATCAAAACTGCTCACATAAAACAATTCTCCAGACATAAGTTATGGCATTCACACATCCAAAAGTGGAATTACTATATAATTGCAACTCAAAATAGAAAGAAAATATAACAATTGCAAATACTGAATAAAAGCTAGACTTAAGCTAAAAGAAGATGCAACACAATAAAAGTGAACATATCAGCTGTGAAACTGTGAAATGCAGTAATGGATTTGATAAACAGGCTGTCAGTCTGTTTTGGTCCTTGTACATGTGACAGACAAACTATAAATGTGTCAGAGACATCAGAGGAGCTTTACCTGCCAGCCCCTGAGTGATGCAAAGGTCTTAAATATGACAGGACTCCACAGTGATCATTTCACAAGCCTCCCCAACCTATCACTTCCTCCCAGTATGCTCTGCATCATAAAATCTATTAAGACAAAAGTGATCATAGACTCAAGTCCCCAAATTGTGGAATTTAGGTCCTGCAAACACGGCCACCAGCTCAGTCCTTAGTAACACCTACTTTCCAATTCGCCCTCTGCAGACAAGACATACCAGCCCAGAAGTCCTGATCCTGACACCTGCAAGGAAAAGGAAAATAATCAGCAAATAATGAATTCATGCAACACATCACTATTATACTAAGAGTACAGTCTAGACCTGAACTATATGAAGTGCCCTGACATAACTTCTATTACGATTTGGCACTAAACAAATAAAACTGAACTGAATATAAATTATTAAAAAAATATATTTAATTGAATTATAAATGCAATGCCCCTAAAAATAATTAAAATGTTCAGTAATAAGCTACTTGGTAATATATATATATTTTTTTTTTAATATACATGCCTTTTTGGCTCCTTACAGTAAAATAGTAAAATACTTGAATGAAAAACTTGTATAATACTATACATGTATATACATTGTCAGGCTTTCATCAGTCTAAGCTGTACTTTTCATCCTCTCTACTGTGAGCTGAGCGCTAATGTTAGCATGCTAAACTGCACACAGTTAGCATGGCAACAGATGCGAAACATACGGATATTCTGACTGTAACAATTAGCATGTTAGCATGCTAACGTTACCATGTTAACATGTTAGTGTTTGCTATTTTAAAGTTTAGCATGTTAGCTTGTTAGCATAACGTTTAGCATGTTTTTTTTGTTTTTTTACATTCACACATAAATGACTCTGCCTTAATTTATTTTATCTTGTCTCAAAGTTCAGTTAACCTAGCTTAACCCTAGGTCACGTTCATTTATAGTTATTTATAGTTCTCTTTATACATCCATGATTTATAGTCAGCTTTCAAGCACGCAACAGTAAAAAGCCCAACACTTTTGGCCTTGTTTTATTTGCACTTTTGACATTGTTTTCTAGATGAAGGGAGCACATTTACTAAATGTAAATCAGTTTACTGCCAACACTTTGTCTTTAAGTTGAGTTAATATAGTTTCCTTCTTTACATTACCATTAATGCTGATTCTGGAGACATCCAGACAGGGCATGTAAAAGTGACTTGACATGCTGACAGCTGATGGGTGATACCAAATACCCATCACAGCATGGGGGTGTGTGGAAGGGAACACTTGGGTTATAATGAGTTCAAGGTTTTTAAGCATAGAACAGATTTATTGTGCTGTTGTTTTCTTAATTCAGAGTGTTAGCAATAACTCTTGTCTACTGTTTGTTTTTGTGGGTTTGTGGATAGTTTATTTATAAAGCAGTCTGACAAATAGTCTGACAAAATATTCCTAACTAAAGGTCCACTTACTAGCTTTTTCCAGGGCGTTCAACCATATCACACAGTCTTCATCAGTGGATGGAGTTTATTATTAATTTGATTTTATTGTTTTTGTCTGACCCTTATGTGTTAAAATGAAATTTTATGAATGAAATGGTTTTTCCAGTTTGTTCACTTCACATTACTGTTCAGTTTGAACTTTTGCTTTGTATTTTTCAGGTAAATCAAACCCACTTTCTGACCAGATGACTTGCATTTCCAAGAAACTACTAACAGCTGAGGCTGACCTTATTCAGTCAGTAGTTTTTATCCTGTCATGAATTAGAGCGCTGGAAATGTTGGTAGCACTATATGAAAACTCAGGTGATAAGCAAAGTAATTAGGATTGATCCTCTGGGGGAAAAGTGTCTTTGCCAGATTTAATTGCAATTATTGTATTAGTATAAAGCTATTTAACTCTCTGGCCCAAAGTGGACCCAACAGGCCGACGCCGTCATCACATGAGAGAAATCACAGATGACACTTGACTGTTGCAACAATCTAACATTTTTAACTGTTGGCTTTGACAACAACACCATGTTGCCACATCTTCTCAGTGTTCTGCATGATCTGTAGTGCAGGTGAACGTCAGTGTGCTGACCTGCAGGGCCTGAAGCTTTAGTAGAGCCCGATCTCCCTCAGGTTGATCTTGATGATGACGTCGGTGACCGCATCAAACACAAACTGCACATTCTTGGTGTCGGTGGCACAAGTGAAGTGGGTGTAGACCTCCTTGGTGTCCTTTCGTTTATTTAAGTCTTCAAACTGGCACTGGATATAAGCTGCAGTCTCTTCATATGAGTGCCCACCTACAGTAAAAAAGGTCATGTATAAAAAGAAATGTACACAGAACAATCCTGTGTGATCTCTGGATAACATGTTATTTTTAACAATGTGGGTTAAACACACTAAAGCGAAACAAAGATGCCATTAATCTGTGACCAGTTGTAGCTTATTTCCTGCTGCTACAAATTAACAACAGGCCGTACAGAAGATGGCATTTGTTGATGCAGGTTTTTGTTCATTCTACTGTGGGATACATGGTGCTTTGAACACATTTTTTGATCAAAAGTGGAACAATTTCAGCATAAACATTTGAAATGCAAACAGGGGCGCTCCTAATTATTGATGATCTTTCAAGGTAATTTTTTCTGCAAGCGACTGTTAAAAATGATGAACCGCAACACAAACCCTTGCGTTGCAGATCTATATATAGATATAGCTGTCAAAATCAATCATGGACATTAGAACGACCACGGTTAATAAAACTGAAAGCAAAAAAAAAAAGGGCTACAGTGAATTATTCAGAATTAAACTTAAAATGCTGGTATGTTAGGCTGCTGTGCAGAGAATGTATTCGATTATAAACAGTCTGACTGGTGATGAAGTTCACATGTGATAAAACAGCTCAACAGTAAAACACAGAGCCTTTGTTTGATAAAATGCCACAAGTTCAAGCATGCACATAATAAAGAGAGACTACATAAAAACCTTATTCAACACTGCAACCTCAAAACTGGTTTTTGCTGCAGAAACTAAATCCTGCAATATCCTCTGATAGTATGAGGCCTATTCTCTTAATAATGGTAAACATATCTAGAGCATGATCACATTATTTCCAGGAAGTCAACGCAGATGGATAAATAAATATCTCCTCTGAGATAGGAGCGACTCCACACGATCTGACAGTATCACATTAAAACTTCAGTAAATTGCTAATGCACAGGTTTATCTCACCAGAGTATTCGGGGTAGCAGATAGTGAGCGGACTCCTGCTGATCTTCTCTTCAAACAAGTCCTTCTTGTTGAGGAAGAGGATGATGGAGGTGAGCGTGAACCACTTGTTGTTGCAGATGGAGTCGAAAAGCTTCATGCTCTCATGCATCCGGTTCTGAGGAAAGAGCAGATGTGAATTTTCCCACAATAGGCCTTTTTTTCACATTTTGACATGTCACAGGAGGAAAAGCACAGGTGCAAATAATAAAATTAATGAGGGCTGAATTCCATTTTGCTGCTTTGGTTTCAGGGTCTTGGGATGCGCTCCAAAACCTGACCTGCACAGTGCCGGTTAGTGCCACTTTGGCGTGGCGTCTACTCCATTTGAATTCGAGACACAAAACGGCACGTGGTGCTTATGCCGAGCTGAACCAAAGGCTCTGTGTGGTACGTAAATTTAATATCACGTGCACCAATAGCATCGTTAACAGGACACACTAATAAAACCATATTTACACGGTTTGTAGAGGCTGAATCCAAATGGAAAAGGTACTGTTGTGTCTTGGCAAGCACTTACAAGCAATAAAAGCTGTCTAACTGTCATGGCTTCCTGGGACATTTGAATAGAACAGAGCCATCCTTAATGTTATTATTACTGTGCTTTTCCTTTTATGACTCTTAAGTCAAAATGTCCGCAGTGAAAAAGGCTTAATCTCTATACTTTTCAATAGAAAACATAAAACCCAGTATCAACTATATGTTAAGATAAAAACAGTGAACCAAAACCTGCGAATCCATCACTTACCATCTCCTCATCCTCAGCCAAGACGAGGTCATAGTCACTGAGCGCTACGCAGAAAATGATACTTGTGACTCCTTCAAAACAATGGATCCACTTCTTCCTCTCCGAGCGCTGACCCCCGACATCAAACATCCTGGAGACACACACACACACACACACACAATAACTGCATAAATAAATGTACAGTGAATGTGCTCAATTTAATTCTGATGTCATTTTAATTTTAGTGTTTCGTGAGGATGAGTGTCTCGTAAATCCAGGTCAAGCGCACACACACACACACACACACACACACACACGTTTGTGTCTGCTGCCTCTGTCTCCACCTGAGGCCCTCAGAGGCAAACTGAATCTATACTGAGCTGTTTAACTGACACAGAAATGAAATGAAAGAACGCTGTGAGCTTCAACACCAATTCAGTGATTACACATTTCCAGATCCTGAGCGTTTTTTATGGGGTTACAAAGGCAGGCCAGGGAGGCTATTACAGTTATTGTTTCACCAATATTTATAAGTACAGGAGCTAGGCAAAATAATGTAAAAGGACTAAAGCGATGCAATTACATTTACTGCTACAAAGGTGGGTCATAGTTGGATGAATGCCGGTCAGCAGCATGTGTGAGTCCACACGCCCAGGTTGGGAAGCACTGTGTTAAGTCTATAATGAGGACATCTAAATGCTGACCAATACAGTAAATCACCTCAGGCCCTGACTGCTTGCAAAGCGTAATACGTTCTTTTTATGGCACAAACAGCCCAGCTGAGGCCAGGGCCCTTCATGAGAAGATAAATTACAGCTACACTAACTTGAAGTAGAGATCTTTGAAGGTGAAGTGAGTTTCCACGATGCCTGTGGTCTTCACACGTGTACGTAGCACATCCTGCTGAGTCGGGACGTAGTTCGGCTGACAGATCCTGTCCAAGTCATTCAGGTAGCTGAGAGACAGAAAACATGGGTATGTGAAGATGATCCCAGAACCAAGGCACACATCACAGTACAACTGAAATTTACTGTAGCGGTATCTGCAGTGCAGGCAGCTCCCCAATGTGTGCTTCTTAAAAACAGACGTGCTCACAAAATCCTGTGTTTTTCTTTTTTTAACACCTAGTGGTAAAATTAGGTTATACAGGGGCTTTCCAGACTTTCTCAAAAAAAAAAGACACTATAATGCAAAGCAACAAAATATTTTTTTGACACTTATGTCTAGTGAAGTGGAGGGCTTGCAGACAGACATCCAAGGACTGCACAGAATGATACTAAATATGGGCTCATATTTTGGTGCATGATAAACACTGGCTCCTTGTGGGTTGAGTAAAAACAGACTAACTCCACTGGTTCCTCTTCTCTCGTAGTGTGGACAAAGTGCACAGAGAGCCATGACAGCACTGCTGTTTTCAAAACAAAGAACATGTCCTTCACACTAAGCTACTGTCTTTCATGGCGAGTGTGATATAAACACAGAAAGAAAATTATAATATATTGGGCTTTATTCATGTCTGATTGGTAATAAAAAACTGTACTACATTTACCTCAAACCGCTCATCAAACAAGTGGAATCCAGTGGTTGACTATCATAATAAACTGAAGCCATTTTGTCAAATTAAGTGATATCTAAACAGCTGTAAGTTGACAGAAACATTTTCCAGTTGTCCGTTTCTCCTTCATGTTTCTCCTTTTTCAGGAATGCAATCAGTTGTACAAGCTGACACAAGACGGTGAAGAACAAGACGCATCTTGCCTCCCTTTTTGTTCCAGTGGAAATGTTACAGCCATGAAGGAGGAAAACTACTCTTAGTCAAAGTTGTCCCCCCTCTTGTGATGAGGAAAGCCAGATTACAAGAAATGTCTAATTTAAGAGTAAGACGTTGGATGATGCAATTTCAAACTTCACTATGAATCATCGAAGCAGTTGCACTTCTATCAGAAAGTATTATCAAGAAAATGGAAAGAAAGATTATTTTCTCAAATTCATCGATTAATTGTTTGGTCTATAATTTGTCAGAAAATAATGAAAAAAGCTCATTACAATTTCCAAAGGCCCAATGTAATGTCATCAAATTTCTTTTTTTGTCTAACCACCAGTCAAAAACCTAAAGACATTCAGTTTATTATCACATAAGATAAATAAAAGAGCCATTCCTCTCAAAAGAGAAGCTGGAACCTGGAAATATTTGGCATTCTTGCCTGAAAAATGATGATAAATAAATAAATTATTAAAATGGTTGTCGATTGTTTTTTCTTGACTAATCAGTTTATCAACTAATCGTTTCAGCTCTAGAATCCAGTGAAATTATCTCACGCCACTGTGTAACTTCTTTTAAGACAGAATAAATGAAGGCTGAACACCAGATGAAATTATTTTTTGCAGATTTTTCACTGAGTTTAAGGCCGCAGTAATCCGTGAATTGCCTCATTAAATAAGCTTGTAGTTAGTACTTGGTTAGTCTGTGGGGGTCTGTATGTAGAGAAGTGAGTCCTCACTATGCGGCAGAGTCGTTCAGCTGATACTCTCGTGATCGATCGAAGCATGCCTGAGCTCCTGCATCGTTCCACAGCCTCCGGATCACGCTGGTCAGCTCTGCCGACATCACCCCTTCCTCCGCAGAGCTCGCCAGGGCAAACAGCTGGCGGGCATCGTCCTGGCAATGAAGACAATAATTGCTGTCACTGTAAACTTCTTCCTGTGGTGACTCATATCATGAATGAGGGCGTGGCTCTTTGAAAGTCATGTTTAATGCAGACTGAATGTAGTTAACTTACCGCCCGTGAAGGGTCCCCGAAATCTATTTTTAACCGGCCCATTGCCCTGATGATGGCCATGATGGACTGGATGGTGTTGCTGTACACCACCACTTTGTACTGCTTGCACTCCTCTTCTGAGTAGCCATCTTCATGAATGATTCTGACACAGAAACAAAATTCAAACAGGCTTTTTAGAGTCCAGACAAAAATTTTACAGCGTGAACAATGGCTTTAACAAACGTGGGACAAAGTACAGATTTGAAACATGTCATGCTACACTGTCATTAGCGCTGGATTTTGAGCTTCAGCGAGCATGCAGTATGCCTAATGTGGGAACTGGGGGAGTCTATTCAGGTCCTGCCAGGCTACGACTGGCCTCCGTGGCCATTGTTTGACGTGTTATGCAAAAGGGTGCTTCCTCCTCTGCCTGAGTGGAGTGAAATGAGGCTCCTACTTTGCTTCCACAGTATTTCCACAAAGATGAACTCTGTTTGTAATCACAGCTCTCCCCAGTACTATTAACTTCTGACAACAAAGGCTGCAGCTGAAACTGGGAGTGAGGGAGTGGGACCGTCTTTCATCAGCGTAATGCAAAAATAGCATCAAAGTTTGTATTAGCATCAGAGGATGTAGGTGTTTGATATAATGTCATGTGCGGTGTGACCAGAAGCTGTAACTTACTTCATCTGCTTAACTATTGTGCTCTTCCCAGATTCCCCAGCACCTGTAAAGGAGGGACAATAGTTATTGGACGCAGCCATTCCAGGACTGACAGCAGCCTCAAAAACACCGCCACATAATATCCCACAGTTTCAGACCCCTCTCACATGCACGACGGATCAAACCAGCTTTTCATGACGGCTAAACTTAATCTGATCTCATTTAATCGCGCAACATACAGTGTGCAGTATGTTTGCGTCAAAACACCCAAAGAAGCAGCCTTGTGATGAATTTCAACGGCAAACATTTAAGTGGGACCTGAGGGAGCGCATAAAGTCGTGAAGTCCTCCTTTTGCATGCTGCAGTGATGAATTATCTTATGCACCAGTCAGCAGTTTGGGTGTATGAGCGCATTAATTCTTCCTTGAGAACCTTGGTTCTGTGTCTTTCTGTGGCCAATGGCAAATAAACCAGTGTCATGTGGAGGAATCAGATACTTACCCAGAAATGTGTATACCACAGCCTGAAGCTTAAGAGGTGCAGAAGCACAGAGAGGATTATGGGAAATAGAGAGTAGCGTGATGAGTTGGGGTGAGTCCTTAGGAAGTGAGAGCTTTCACAATAGCGTCAATCTGTGACAAACGTTGAACTGATGACTTGCAGAGTCAAAGCCTCACAAAGCCCACATTACAATAAAGGCCACTGTAATAATGATGAGTGGGGAAATTATTTCACATGAGGAACCTTTACAGTATTTCTACAACAAGCAGCCAAACAGGAAACAGTTGTCACAATTCTGGCTGAGCCAGTGTTTTTCCACTGGAGAGACAATCCCAGATATCATGCTGTTCTGGGCGTTGGAGAGCAGAGGGGCCACAAAAACACAGCATATGTTCAAAGAGGCTGTCTGCAATCTAAAGCCCCACAGTAAACAAACACCAACTGGTTCTCTGACCCAAACCTAGCTGTACAGTTTAAAGGAGTCTGCTCCTTTTCTATTTTCAATATTTAACCCTTCTTCTCCAAATTTGAACAGCGTCGTCACAACATGCAGTGTTGCCAACCAGCACAGACAGACAGACAAATGCCAGAATGTGTCTTTATTGATTAGAGAGATTCTTCTTTTCATGATCTCTTTCCTTTTAATAGAATAAAAGGGATTGGAACGTCTTTAACGATAATGGACCTGATCAAATCAATTCCTCATCACTGATGTTGGCAGCCACTTATTTTTTACCAGCCAGCAAGGAGTTTCACACGGATGGTTCACACTACCCTAGCCCTTCTGTGAAGATGCCTACAACAGCCATCAGGAGTTGCTACAACTGCGACATGAACGTGATCCCTCACCGCCTTCTCGAACACTAAAGATTGTGTTTATTGGAATCATGCAGTAGATGTAGGGCTGCAATTAACAAATGTTTTATTATTAATTATTCTGCAGATAATTGTCTCGATTAATCGCTTGGTCTATAAAACGTTGTTTGTTTTGTCTGCCCAACAATCCAACCCCTCCCCCCCCAAAAATGGAAAAACACAGAAAAGCAGAAAATCCCTCCATATAAGAAGCTGGAACCAATGAATGTTTGGCATTTTTGTTAGAAATAATGACTTTAATTATTATCATAACACTTGTCAGCTAATTTTCTGTTGATCGCCTAATCAATTAATAGTTTCACCTCTACATCACTGTATTACAAGTTTTCTCTTCTCCTGGTTTTCTTCCACACTGTGTTGCCTGTGTCTACACTGCACCATTGACTTTACACTGAGATGACGTGACACATAAAAATAACTTTCCTTGGCTCTGGGGAAGATTCGACATTTAAGGAAATACGCTTATTCATGGTCTTGGCGAGAGTTACATAAAAGATCAATATCCCTGTTCTATATGAAGCTAGAGCCAGCAGCCTCTTAGCTTAGCTTAGCATAAAGACTTGAAACGGGGGAAACAGCTAGCCTGGCTCCGTACAAAGGTAACAAATTCAGCCTACTAGCACCTCTAAAGCTCACTATTTAACATGGTATTTCTTGTTTGTTTAATCCGTACAAAAACATTGCGGAGACACCAGGAAGTCACTGTGACTGGCCAAGAAATAGTCATAACCCCCTGTAAAACCCCAACGTGTTGTTTTTACACTTGTGTTTTTGTACGAATTAAACAAAGCAGATATGAAGAGTTAACAGGTGAGCTTCAGAGGTGCTGGTAGGCAGATTTTGTTACGTTTGTGCAGAGCCAGGCTAGCTGTTTCCTGCTGTTTCCAATCTTTATGCTAAGATAAGCTAACCGTCTTCTGGCTCCAGTTCCATATTTACCGTAGAGATATCCGAATCTGAATCAGCTTTATTGGTCAAGTATGTGTACACATACTCTTTCTCATTCTTTCTTCTCATCTAACACTAAGCGTATTTCCCAAAATGTCGAATTATTTGTTTTAGTCTTCCAGGTTTAAAAATTCATATTGTTTGTCATTTGAGGTGTCCTATCAACAGTTTTACAGACTATTGAAAAAAACGCTTTTTGGGCTGCAGTACCATAGTTGGCCTCTGGGACAGAATTGGCAGCATGATTGATTCGCTAGATACACGTTAGAATAAACGACCAAGTCACTGCTGGGATTTGAACCTGGGTTTCTGTGGTGGCGAGACAGTGCTTTTCCCCTGTGCCACTAGCTGACTCACTCTAGAAGCAACAATTTTTCATTGCTGGAGTTTAATTAAAGAGGCGTGAAAACATGCATGCACATGAAACATTAGATGTCAAACTCAGACAACCAGTGAGAAATTATTTCCATAAGCATCTGGGGTGAGTTTACACTGGCAGTAGAGCCAGTTAATATAACCGCAATAATGATCAGCAACCGCAGGATAAAGACGTTTTCAGGAACTGGAATTTGAAATATGAATACCTGCTTCTTTTTTAAAGCAGCCTGGATCAGGTCTCAGTGAAAGAAAGTTTTAACATAAGGATATAAATTGTCTTAATATTGTTGTTCCCCTAAAAGGTGGCCAGACACGTCAGTTATGAATCCTTTGCAGATGAATTTTGTCAAGGAGGCTGACAGTAGAGTAATATCCCTGAGATGGCTGGCCAACAAGAGTTAAATCCATGAATTCTTTGGTTAAGCTGTCACCGGCAAAAGAGATTTACACCCGCTCACACAGACAGGGAGGAGAGGACAAATTGTCTTGATCTCAGTTCTTCTCTCATTCATGGCATTTTTTAGCTGATTATCAACCGTGGCTTCCTGCCAGTTCACAAACCAACTTTACACAGGCATTCACAGAGTCGTCCAAACCCATGCAGGAGTCAGACTCCAAACCAAGCCTCATTTAACAAGAATCTCAAATGCAGATTTTTTATAAATCACTGTTCGTGGTCAAACAAGAGACCATTTTCATTGGAAGGGTGCGCTGGCTCTCCAGCTTTGTGGTTTTGTACAAAGAACGGCAGCCGAACTCCTCTTTGTTTTCCCCCTATAAATCTCTTGTTCCAGCACAGACAGGGAGTGGAGGGCATTGCCTGGAAAAAATCGCTTCCCCCTCAACTCTGTGGTCAGAAGTTGAAAACGAATGTTTCCATACAATGAGATTTTAGCCTGCATTGTAATGTTGCACTACCACACGAATCAGCCTGAAGTTAATCCTCACAGATCAGTTCGCTGCTGGTGGGATTCGTCTGTGCCCTCGGCAAACTGATCCAACAACCACATCTGTGTGCCTTCATGTGAAATCTATTTCAGGTTTTACCTCTGTCATTACACTCAGGGCTCCACTACCTAAAATAGCTTGTCATCCACACAACAAAACGAAGCAATCAGGCTGTAATCTGTCAACAAAACAGTGGAAACAGATAAAAATCGCCTCACAGTTGTGGGCTCTAGTGGCTCTGAAATGGAAGGAAGTAGATTTACTGGCATGGCTTTGTTCTGCCATATCGTCTCGATCAAGGTACAAGAAAAATCACTGCAAACATAAAGGACAACCCGCTGATGGGAAAGCTGCCTTTCATTGTGAGAATAATGCCACTATCAGGAATGTGATCCATAAGGAAAAAAGCCGGAAACCCGCTAAAAAATAAATAAATTGATCACATATCTGGAGATTTGCGAAGCATGGAAATCGTGTTAGTCTTAACCAATAACTGTCATGTTAATATGCTGTAGTTCCTGTTCTGGTGATTACTGTTGAGACATAAACATAGTCATTAAATGGGATTTCTTTGGAAGAATAATTTTGAATTGCTCTATGGAATTTTAAACTTTTACAAGATTTACAACATGGCACCTCAACGTCGCCTAATATTGTGTTTCTCTGATCTACAAAAGTCATTTCATAGGGCCTACCTTGGCCCTCCATGACAAATCACAGATATTATCTTTAGCATTGGTTAACATGCTGATAATGCTCACCAGTGATCATAAACAGCAAATTTAGTCGTCGGTTTGACATACCATGACTGATTCTTTTAATAACATGAGCTTAGGGGTAATAAACACCTTCCACTGCGAGGAAGTAAACCTGTCGTGTGGAGATTTTTCACAATCAACAAAGATGATGCAACTTATTGAGACACAGCCTTATCATATGCCATCGGTACATTATGTTGCAATGTCTTCAGGAAGTCCTGCTGCATGAATGAAGGAATGTAGTGACTAATTTTATAGCTGCACCTGTACTCAGAATCATCACTTTAATGAAATACTTGGTACTCTCGTTTATTCTGGCAACATTCTGGTAGGTCAGTCACCTATCTCTTAAAGCTATAGCATTTCAGTGGCACGGGGTGTCTGTTGTTCTTCATCATATCGTTCTTTTGACATGAATTGCGTAACATTTCATGTGAAAAAAGCAAAGCCTCAACCAAAAGGTCAGGCACATTGCACTGTAACATTGCATCAGTGCAATCAGCTTGTGTAGTTCAAACTTCTTTACAGTGTAAAACAATTTGGAGGCTGCACAATTTGTATGGTTGTTTCAACCTCTTTTATCCTTTTTGTACTTAAGTGTAAAACAAAATGTTTTTTTTTCTTTTTCTTTTCTCACACTTTTGCTTTTGTCTTGTGAAATACTGGATACTTTCACTTCTCCAGGCCTCTAAAAGACAAATCCGAGAAGCTGCTCACAAACCATGACCTCACTAAAGATGAAGGGTCAAAAGACAACTCTGGGAACCACTGGTTTAGACGCATTTGAAGCTAGAAAATGGGATGTGGAGATAAATTACTTTTCGAAAACGGCACAGAGCATAAAAATGTTGAGTGCTGCTGGACTGGGGGGCATTTAATCCCCCTGGCACGTCTGTGCAGTCCACACCCACAGTGTCAGTACACTGAGTGTGTGTCAGTAATATACACCAGCAGGCAGTGCAGCTACAGACAGTCAGTGGTCAACACAGGCATGAGAGAGTGCTGAAATTCAGACACTAAGTCTGGGAGCGGTCATGACACTGAACCTGGACGTCACCAATATCATGCACCTGAAGTTTTGTTCCAGTGAGGCTGAACTACCAGAGACTAACTGTAAGGGCCCAGTGCTTCATCTAATGGCAAACAAATTCTAAATGAAGTTAAATGAAATGAATACAGAGAGAGCCAAAAACCTGACAACAAAATCTGACAACCTGACAACAAAATCAATAGAGCTGAAACGCTTGGTTGATTAATCTATTAGTCAATCAATAGAAAATTCATTGGCAATGATTTTTGTTTATCAATTGATCATTTAGGTCATTTTCCAAGCAAACATTTTAAACTGAATATTTTGGGGCTTTGAACTGTTGGTCGGACAAATCAAGAAATGTGAAGACATCAACTCAGGCTTTAGGAAATTGTAATAGATGCTATTTTCTGACATTTTATGGACCAGATGATTAATCGGCTAATCTAGAAAGCAATCATGCAGCCCTAAGAATCAGTACAGGCTACATCGTGATGTACAGTATGTAGAGATACAGCAAGAGAAATCACATGTCCAGGTTATCTGGTTGATACTCCTCACATTGAACGTGTGATCATGTGAAGCTCAACTATTTCAGGAGTCATCATGAGACAAATATGACTCAGAAATTGCTTTGTTTTATTAGCTTAGACACCAAAATTAAGTGGAACAACTAAAGAAATTAAAAATACTTCTAATTTCTTAGTGCTTAGGTCCTTGAAAAAGCTGACCCAGAACAGTTTGACCAGGGTCAACATTTCCCTGCAGCTGTTAAGTTTTGTTGTAGGCACTGAAGGAAAACAGGCCTGCATGAGTTACAGCTTGCCTTGTGACAAGTGACTATGCTTGTCAACAAATAGTCTCCTCTGAGCGTGTAGCCTGCTCCCTAGCTTTCAGCAATTCATAACTGATAGAAAAGCACCGAGACACCAACATCTGGTTTACTTCTACAAGTGGTGCCAGTGGAGAAATGATGAGCCACAGCTGCATTAAACCAACAGAAGGAGGAGGAGTGTTTGGAGTCAGATAAACCAAAGACTGCAGTGAAAAAGTGAAAAGTAAAAGCACCCAAAGATTGATGATGATTAAACTGATTTCATGCATTAAAAAGAGCCAGTAACATAGTTCATACCGAGCAGAAGCAGTTTTACTTCTCTGGAGGATTTCTCTCTGTCGTCCCGCAGGTTTTTATCAATCATTTTACTCCTCTCCACTGCAGCTTTGTCCTCGGCGCTGATCGTGCAGCCCATTTTTTTTTAAACCTCTCAAACAACTTCTTTAGTGTCGGACTGTGGTTTCAGCAGCTCATGGGTTGAAGCGAAACGCCGTCAAACAGCCTTTGGGTCGGTGTGAGCAGAAGTTTCCCAGCAGAGGAGAAGCGGATAAAGGGGAAAAGGCGTTGGCACTGGAGGCTTGTCTGTCCAACTATAAACCCACAGTCTGATGCTGAGCTCACACAGCTTCAGTCCAAACACTGTCTGTCCGGGTGATTAAATACGGGATTTTAAGCGGGAAAGGCTCCCTAAATAGATGTTTTAAAATCTTTTTATCCAATGTATCCGTAGTTTAGACCCACAGAAGAACATAAACATTTGAACTTTACTACTTTCTACTTTATGTAGAAACTTGTATGAAAAATCAGGCGCTTAATCCAGCGCTTTTAAAGAACAATTCCCAATAAAAATCACCGAATTTCTCCCATAAGACTATTACTGCTGCGCAGTTGCATCCAGCTGATCCAGCTGCAAACCAAGAAAACGGCACTGAAAGAAGGAAAATTGATGCGCCCCACAGGGCTGATGGGAAATGTAGTCCCTGATGTGTGAATTCTGTCTGTGTAGCCTAAATATTGCTCAAAGTCAGGCACACGTCGTTATTCCTCACACGTCTGCGTGAATTGAGGTTATTATGTAGTTAAACACAAGCTGAAGACACATCTGCACGTTGCTCACGTTCATTTCCAGTCAGCAGAGTTTTGTGTGGTGTGAGAGCGCCCCCAGTGGATTCACAGCTGGACTGCAGGCATGTTTTTGATAAATCTATCCAATCTTGACTGCTAAGCGACAATTCTCCGATCAAGAGGTCAAATTGCAATTTCAATCTGCTGCCATAATTTTAATCCTCTCCCAATTACCAACCTAGAACTTATATTGGATCTACTGGCAGCCTCGAGGTGGGTGAACCACAACTTTGAGTTGATCTTCTTAATGCAGACATGTAACAATGTGAACAGAAATCAATGACATTTTCCGAGAACACCTGATCATTGGATTTCATGTGATAGCCCACTCTGAATTCACCTCATCAGTATTCATGTCAGACTGTGAACTCCTCTGCAAGTTAAAAGGTGGGTAACATCCAAACCAGCAAAACCATGTTACTACTGCAAGGAAGCTTTCATAACAGGGAACCATCCTTTCCTTCTCTCTCCACATTGGCTTTAATGTCATTGTATTTTCACAACATACCTTGTTTTTATCCTCCTCCTACACCTTCTACACCTTCTACACCTGCCAATCATGTTTACATACTGCAGACTTCTTTGTGACAGCTTTCTGGTTGATGATGCACGACATCTGCAAAGATAATACATCTACAAATCATATTACCACTTCTTAATAAGGTACAATTCATAAAGGGTTTATAAGTTGTAACTAATGGCTTTAGTAATAGATAAATAGATGCTTTATAGATTATTTATAAGACATTAACAAGATCAAATTTTGGGCTTCCAAGTTATCAAATAACCCTTTTGACTGATTTGACTGTCTGACCACTTATCTTCTGGACCAAAATCTATCAAATTTCCAACATTTATGACTAAATTATCTCAAAGTATAAATGATTAATTCTTAGCAACAAATGGGGATTTTTCACAACACAAAAATGTGTTCTTGTTAACGGCTTGTAACTGATCTATAAAGCATTAGTAAATGATTTATTAACCATTATTAAAGCCATTAGTTACAACTTATAAAGCCTTTATAATGGGTGTCTTATTAGGAAGTGGTACCATCATATCACACACAGGGAAAATGTAGATTAGTAAAGAATTTAATATCCAAGTTTAAGATTTAGAAATTGAATTCCAAGACCAGGAAAGTTATTTGAAAATAGCATTACTAATAGTGACTGGCTCATTTATTAATAGACTAATCAAGACCCCTTGAAGGTCCCCAGACCTCAGTTTTGGAACCACTATTCAGTATGTCTTTAAGGATATTAATAATCTCTAACTTTGCTCCTTTTGCCCGATCAGCTCCAGGCTCCTGCTCCTCCTGTCCAACAAACCCCTCAGCACTGAGAGAGTCAGGATTTGGAAGTAAGTGAGACATTCATGTGAGTGAGTTCATCTCTGATCCACTGAGGGAGACTTTTCACTGCAGACAGTCTCTGTACTCACAGATACACATGTTTTCTTGTTTGTGGTTGCTGCAAGCCTGTTTGTTGCACCTCAAATGATCACATCTCTCTGTTTAGCTGTTTGTTTTTATAAGAAACGCTGAATGACTGCCCTGTGCACCCAGTGGCCCCTCTATAGGGACACGATGGTGGGCATCTGTCCTTGAGCGTTTTCACTGGGCGTGTTGTAGCCTGTCACAAAGGTCAGGCTGTTTGAACTGTTTCCCTGCGCTGCGGGAGGCGAACTCCGCTGCTCAACATGAAAGCTGTGAGTCACTCCGTCCGACGGGGAGCAGCACAGGAGAGGGTAAGAAAATTAGGATAATCGGAAAACAGAGGATGAGCCAATTGGGTGCTAGCTGGGCTGATGATGGAATCTGTGTTTGGATTTTGCTTGTGAAAAACAACTGCAACCACCTGCCAAAACTGAAATCTTACCTCCAAAAAACCCTACAGATGAGCATTATAAACTAAAAATATTTCATATACAAAAGATTAAGGGGATTAAATTGCACAATCCACACATAAATCATTTTCTATTCCTTCTGTTACCTCGACTGTATATTGATATTTCTGCTTTTTTCCTCACTAGATTTAAGATTTACATTTGAAAGGGATTCACCTCATCAGTGCACTTATTGAAAATGTCCCCAATAATTTGTGCATTTAGGGTATGACTTGGGGTGTTAATTACATTATGTAGAACCTGAAGTTGTGGTAAAAAGTCAGCCAAGGAGTCGGGTCAGTGTCGGTGGGCGTTACGTCCCCCCACTGACGAGCTTCAGCATCCTGCCTTCCTCCAAATGTCACTCCTCTTTCATCCTGCTCTTAGTGCTTCATTTCACCTCTGTGACGCTGCACCCCCTGCCTGCACCACACACACACACACACACACACACACACACAGAGGCAGAGAGGAGGAGGCAGCTAGGGGGCAGGAGAGAAAGAGATGATTGACGGGACTGATCGTGTGATAGATGCGGTTATTGATCTGAAAATGTCTGGTAACTACGACAACAACCACGACACTCGAGTTAATCTTCCTGCTGTGTCTTTAATCATTTCAACTGACGGGTAACCAATACACAGGGACATCTTAACAAGGGAAAAACAAACCCTAATAATGAAGAATCCAAACAGTCTTTTCAGCTCAGGTACAAAAAAAAAAAAAAAAGATACAGAGAAGACAATGAACATATCGACTGTATCGATGATTTACAATGAACAGAAACTGTAGCTAACACCATGAATATTCCTGAAGCTGGGAATATTATCTGCCATTCCCCTTCAGAACAGCTTATTTCTCCGTCCTCGTAATCAACAGATGGTAGCAGACATAGAGCTTAAAGCATTTAATCAGATTGGTCGGGGCAATTTTGCTGCTACGGTAACGGAAATCCAGCTGATTGAATGGTGGAGTGATGTACACTCAACATAAGGGGCTTTGTAATGACCCCAGTCTGTGTGAAATATCACTGAACATTGTACCATAAAGAGGAGATGATCAATAATGCTCAATGAGGAAGATCTCAGATTATCTAAAGAGATTAAATCCTTGTTCCTGTATGCTGGTGTAATCAATCAAGGTGTGTATTGATAATCCTTATGATAATGTATTTAGCAGTTTTAATATTGCTAATAAAAATACATTACAAATGCATACATGTTGTAGAACAGGATTATGGCAGTGATTTTGTCTTGTGCTCACTATTGTTCTTGGTTTTATGTCTAACTAAATTTGGGCCTCACATTGCTGCACCATCTCCTGGCACAAAAGAAACATTTTAAAACAAGAAGACACGACGACCCCATCTGAAAAAACAGTCAGCAGCAAAGTCATATCGCAAGAAAATGAAGACAAAGCGACCTTTTTTTGTTCTGACTCCCAGCAAAATATGACCCTTCCCTGTACGCCTTGTGTTGAGTGTCTTGTGATCATGCCAACAGTCCGGTATGAGGCGGTCCAAAACAGATGTAGGCAGCAAGAAAGAGCAAGTATAAAAAAACAAAAGTGTTTCGTAAGAGTTTTGTGCCTTGTAATTTTCTTTGGAACATTTGTCACTGCTCGTGTGACTTGTGCAAACTGTTTGTATTCCACCTGAGATCAGAGAAAGTATCACCAGTGTCGTCCATTTGTTGCTAAATGAGGCCAAAGACAAAGCTTGCCATGTGTAAGCATTGTCTCACCTGTGTGCTGTGTAGCCACAACAAGCCTGGTTGTTTATAGCACAAACACGAGAGCACTCACACCGCTCCTGTGTTTACCTGTAAACAGCACAGACATCTCGGGGGAATGGGGGCTGGTCGCTGTGTCCGAAATCTATCCGCATCGAGCCTTATTTCAACAAAATGACAGTTGTAATGTGCTGTAGCTGATGTTTTTACAAAGCTGAAATCTTTAGCACCGTCACTGTCATACAAATTAAACCAGTCACAATGTTTTTCTTTGAGTGGAAGGGGGTGGAATCACGAGTCTACCAATGTGAGATGATTTTGGTGAGGAGGTGATAATCACAAGACTAGGAACAGATAAACATGATAATAATGTTCGTGGAAAATGGTTAAAAATACACTGGTGTGTCAGCCTGTTTATTATAAATACCACCAGCAGCACCAGATGTGAAATGATCCTTTTCAACACAATGAATATTTCAAACAGAAAGACAATTTTCTTCTTTAAACAGCTCTGAATATTCAGTTATTCAATTCAATTCATTTTTTTTTTGCATAATTCCATGGTGATATGAGGAGATGTGCAAGTGGAATAAATTCACTTTGATGGAAACAGATCCTTTACTCGCTAAACAAACTGGCAGCTACAATAACTGACAGCCTTAACGTTTACCTCCTCCTCCTTTTCTTTCTTCCAACAGAAAGTTCTACAAAATAACACTTTGCTGGAGACTAACTAGTTTTTATGCTTAGATCATTAGTTAAATCAATAATAAAACATCTGCTTGGTCATAGAGAACCTGCTGTATCACTGAGTCCATTTGAACTGATTGTCAAGGGGCTTCTTCAAGTCTTAAAACACAGAAATGTAGTCTAGATTTGCAGACTTCATCCCTGCAAATCTAGATGAATTAAATGAAAAAACAAAAGATTCCAGAGGAGGAAAATGCAGATAGAACTACAGTATTTTTTATGTAATCAGGATGATGTGTTATTATATTCTAATGTCTGATGCAGAACCCAACTTTTAATGAGGAATGAATGAATGAATGGGCTCTTATAGTTTTCCATAAATTGTGTTCCCCCTGAAGTTTTTCTCTCCCAGAGTTTCAGCACTTCTTTATGTTTATGTGATGTTTGTCACTTCACTGACCCATGATTAACACAACAAGGGTTTTGTGTCCATCTGCTATTATTACACAGCAAACAGCCTGCCACTGTATGGCTCTCAAAACATGTAATGCGGCAGCGTCACGACTGTTTGTCTTTCTCTGAAAAGCTACGTAACTTGAATTCTTCAAAGAAGATACCATGTTTTGCAGTTCACTGGATTTTTAGCTTAAAAAGCACTGTTGTAGCACGAACAAGAGATGTATTAATTTAACTAATTTGAGAAAATATGAATAAATCTAGTAAGTATATTTATTGAATTATAGATGGCAGAAGAGACAGTACATGAGAGGCAGCTACAGCTCTGGTGCAGTTTTGCAGCAGTTCTCAGATACATGTAGCTCATTGTTCAGCTGTTGCCGCTGTATGAACTCTGAGGTTTCCTCAAGGATCTGCCCTGGGATGTGGAAGTCAGCTGGCATGTTCTGTTGAACAGCTGATTCCTGAAGGCCCTCAGTCTCTGGCTCCTCTGGGCTGGCTCTGCTGTGAGAGTTGCAGGGCTCCAGATTGCATCCAGTGCCCTGAAGGAACTGCAAAAAGTTCTCCTCAATAGAGGCCTCACGGCTGGGCAGCTGCTCCCCTTCGCTGGGCCCAGCCCGCTTGAAGAGGCAAGCCAGGTGGCAGCCCAGCTCCTCGCGAATCTGCCGGTTCAGGCAGCCGTAGAAGAAGGGGTTGGAGGTGAAGCAGAAATAGCCAATCCATGTGACCACATCCTCCAGCTGGGCCAGTGAGACGGGAGAGGTAGACACCACAGCCGAGTAGAGATGGAAGGAGAAATATGGCAGCCAGCAGCAGAGGAACTGGCCTCCCACTGCCACCAGGACCACCGCGGCCTTCCCGCCACTGAAGGCCCTCTGAGGGGTGGTGCGGGCGCCAGTTCCCCCGAGGCTGGCTGCCATGGTGGAGTGGCTGCTGATGGACTCAGACCGTTGTCGCGGCGTGTCCATCCAAGTGGGAAGGGGGCCGTGCTGCATGGCTGCTACTCGCGCCACCTTGAACATGTTGCAGTAAACCACCAGAATGATCAGCATGGGGCACAGAAAATAGATGAATGTAAAGAAGACCATGAAAAGAAGCCGTGTGGTCCTGCCTCCCGTCCAGTGGAGGGAGCAGTGTCTCTGACCAGGAACGAGGACTGAAGGAGTCCCCAGACCCTGGTTCCCCTGGAGCAGCCATCCCAGGAGAGGCAGCACTGACATGACAACGGCTTTAATCCAGATTCCCACTAGTACCATCACCACCACCCCGACTGTCATTTTCACCTCATGACGCATGGGGTGGACAATGTAGTAGTAGCGCTCCACATTGATGGCACATATGGTGAGGATGGCAGCACTCACTAGACACACACTCAGGCAGAGGTAGCTCCGACACAGCGCCTCGTCCACCAGGATTCGGTCTGACAGCATCCCCAGAGGCATCAACACCAGCGCTGCCAGCAGGTCCACCAGACAGAGGTGGAACACGAAGGCAAACTTGCGCAGGTGCGGCGTTTTGGTGATGACAATCATCACGGCCAAGTTCCCCACCACTGCCAGCACATCCATGATCAGCATAGCACACAGCGCCAAGGACTGGTTCAGATCTACGCCACCTCGGATGCCTGTGAGGGGCGGGGTCACATTAGAGATATTCGAGTGCAGTGCGGCTGGAAATGTGGGGAGGCCGGAGAGAGAAGAGTTCCAGGAGGGGATCGGTGTGACAGGATGCTCCATGAGAGGATGGGATAAGGAGGAGAGAGGCCGCTGAATTTCACGGGCCCATCACCCATCCTCCCCTTTCATAGGGTGTCACTGAGAAGCTCAGGCGGTGGTGTCTGTCATGGCAGCTGGCGCTGTACAGGCCCTGACCCTGGTAGACTTTAGCCTGAAGCTCAGCAGACGATCACAGGAGGTTTCACTCAATTCCTTGTAATTTTTAGTGAAGGTGTCCTTCTCTCTCCAATATGACCTTCAGTTGGAAAGATCTGAAACAAAAGAGATAGTCCAGTTTAAAAGTAGGCACAAGTGAAGATTTTGTTTTAGTTTTCACAACATGCTCACCAGATCCATTTGAGTGTATTTCATGAAATATAATACTGACTAATAATAGGTTGTAGTGTGAAAATATGACAACTTGATAGATTTGTCATCCCAAAAACAACCCAAATCAGTCTATAAACACATTCTGCAAATGTTGGAAAGAAAATCCCTAAAAAACATCAATCCAATATACTGTTAATGCAAATGCCGACACTACAATCCTCTTGTTTTTAGTCTGTCCACTCATCAAAAGACAAATCAAAGCAGACATTTAAAACTGAGAATCTGCAATCGATCTGATGTTTTTCACCTATATCAAATTGCAGAAAATGGCTTTAAATGCAGTCCTTTGTAAAACATGGCAATATTTCTGTTGCTGTGATCCTTATCTGACGTGCACACGCTGAGTCGCATTACTCTTGTGCTATAGCTGTAAAGCCGTCAGACTTGATGCAGTCTGCGCTCACTTGTAGCCAGGGTCATAATTTACTACATATTTGACATCTGCATCCTCAGATGTGTGTTTTCAGGGCAGCCGCTGCCCCAGGGAGATGCTAAAAGTGCAGAGTGGACCATATGTCCCCCTTAACAGAGTCAAGAAGCCAACTGGATGAGCGAATAAACTGCAAAACTCAGCATTACAGAGCTCTGCGCTGTCTGAAGGGATGGGAGGAAAAGATCGATAAACACTTTTCCTATTATTACAATCAAGTACTAAGCTTCCTATGATTTTCTAATTTAAAGGAAAACACATTTTGAAAGACTGAATGAGTGCAGATAAGGATTCTTAACAACACTCTTCTGAATAAAACCTATGTAGCTATAGTAAACTGTTATATAAAATTCATGTAAGTGGTGGCAGAGCACCTTCAGCAGTGAGTACGAGTGTTTGTATGGCCAGTGGAGTAGTCAAGAGGCCCCGCGCTGTGTTTACTGTCACAACCTCACCTGGACTCAACCCCACACACTGTAAAAGCCACGGAACGAGCACCAAGCCTTTGGTACATTTCCATAATGCTACACACCTGCATATGCAAGTTTTCCATTTCACAAGTGTGACAGGCTTCATCCCTGCAAGGTGCCTGTTCTTTTTCTGCCCACGTACGCACATCAAGCACGACAGATCACCTGATAGACGCCAGGCGTACGTAGGTGGCCTTTGCTAAATAGGTCAAAGGGTTACAGTCACCTTCAACCTAATAAAATAACCAATAAACAACCACTCAGCTATGATGTAGCAACAACCGTGGAGGAGCCCTCAGGAGATTCTTAGCCTAATCATCATTGATTGTTTTATTGCTCTCTGGTGTCTGGGGTCACTTTTGTGCTCCAAGGACCACCAAAATTGAAATTCTTGCTCCAAAGGAAACACATTATCACCACAACTCCCTGAAGTGAAATTATCTAGTTCCTCAAAGGGCTTATTATTACACAAAAGCCATTAAAAAGCATCCAAATTGGAAAGATTTGCCTGTTAGCTGTTATAAAAGTTGACAACTTTATCAAGTCAAAACCACACAAACAAAACTATTTAAACAATAAAAGGGAAAAACAGGGACTTAGTGGCTCACATGGAGCACATCCTCCCATTTAATGTAAACAAATCAATGAGAGTAGTACAATTTATAGTGAAACTCTGCCTCAGAAGCTCCAAACAAATTCATTCAAAGCTAGAATATGGGGTTGCAGCAGAATCTCTCCGGCTGCCGACCGGAAACCATATGACCCTATAATATGCACATGACACGGTGTTTACTGCGAGGAGAAAACTAGCCTGTTGTTCAAGTGTCCCTTTCACTACGAAACACTTTCACTTCACACAGCAGCAACATGCAAGTGACAACCAGGAGTTTAAATCAACATACATGAAATGAGGTTTCCAAAAATGTTGTCCTTTTACATGGATACACAAAGATAATATGATGTGTGATATGATGAAAGAACACACTGGCTCTAGTATCTTTCTCTTGAGTCAGATTTTACCCTTGTCCCACCTATCCAGCATCCTAACTTCCACCCCAAAAACACACACACACATCTCCCCACACACTCCGTTAACAGGGCAAGTGTGTGTGGAGCTTTGTGTTGATGAGAAGTCGCTGACATACCTCAGTCTGGAGAGGGCTGCTTCCTCCTGTGCAGGTTCACAGTCTACTGAAGGAGAGCCGACCTGTTTCGCACTCTCTCCCACACACACAGCAGACACACACTGACACACCACACACACACACACACACACCACGTCACACAGAGAGAGAGAGAGGAGAGGGGGGAAAGAGGAGAGGGTCGCTCCTGTGTCTCCTCCTCACCTGGCCCCTTTCATCTTGTTATCACCTCCCAACCAAGCTGACCACCCCCCTCCCCATCCCTTCAAACACACACACACACACACACACACACACACACACACACACACACACCTCCACTCAGCTCTCTTCTAGCCAGGTCTTCGATCCAGGTGGGAGAGGCAGAGCAGGAGCAGAAGGGAGAGGGAACAAAAAGAAAATGTTAAAAAAAAATGAGGAGAGGGCTCCTGTCTTCTAGCCTGTGATGGACAAAGAGTGGACACACACACACACACACACACACACACGCACACTCTTCCACCTCACACACTTTCATACACACATGTACTGGCTCCGGCACGCACCCAGGGCAACTGCAGAGCTGTGCAGAGCAGACAGGCAGGCGGCGGGTGGGAAGGCAGCACCCAGCCTCCCTGCTCTCCACTGGGTCTTAGTGCCTTGCTGCCTCTGGGCCCCTCATGGAGGGATGGGCTCTGCTTTTCACCCTTCCAACTAATCTCACCACAGGCCACACCAGGTCCCACTAACAGGTGCACTAGTAGCCAACAATTAGGAGAGAAAATCACGATTATCCTCTGGATCAGAATTTATCTCCTTATGCTCAGCCTGCCAAGATCTCCCTCGATGCACAATCCGGCAAAAGCCCTCTCACGAGGCTGGATTATTGATTCGCAGAGAGGAAAAGAATCCCAGTGGTTAATATTAATGAGCTGAGATTAACATTTACAAAAGCCCGGCCCAGACACAACATACATATTACACATACTGAACTATTTTCCTGCCCTGAGGAATGAGTTGGTTTGCCACTGGAGTGTGAGATGTAGGATCCAATGGATTGTGCATTTCAGATGTTGATCTTTACAATGTCTTAAATCCATTTGGGGACATTTCTTTTTAAATATTAGTATTAATGTTGTTATTATTTAATCAGGTAGATTCGTTCAGATCAAGAAAAATCAAATGTAATGTCAGGTAACCAGCAGAAAAGAATAAAAACAAAGACAAGAGAGCTGAAACAATTAGTCAATTAATCAATTAGTTGATTGACAGAGAATTGATCGTAATCGTTTAATCAAGCAAAAGTAGCAAATGTTTGTGTTTTATATTATTTTACATAGAATATCTTTGGGACTGTTAGTGAGAAACAAAACAAGACTGAATGTTACTTTGATTTTAAAGAACTTGGTTTTTGGATATGTCATAGACGATAAATAATCAACATATTAATTATTAATGGAAATAAGTGTCTGTTGGAGCCCTTGACAAGAGTCATAAATCCATCAGATAACAAAGCTTTAAAATCTTAAAATTAAAAGGTGCATAATACCTCGATCCATTCATGTGTACATACGGGGTATCTTGAAATTTGACACATTTTTCAATCTACAATTACACAAACAATTTAGCAAAAAAGAGAAGAAGATGTGCACCTACTTCCAACAAAACAACATAGTAGAAAACACAACCACCCCATAACACAAGATAGAAGATTTTCTACAGACCAGAAAGGTGTAGGCCGAAGCTATGCAGCTTGTTACGCCTCCTCTTCTTACAATACACAACCTATTTGGCATCAAAAGTAATATCTAAGACATGAGGTAGTTTGGGAGTTTTTAATGTAGATGATTAGAGAGTTTCTGTTTTTCCTTTAAATGTTGTCATTTTAGAGGATATCTCATTAGCTTGAGTATCTTATTTTGGGATTAAACACTTTTAAACAGGTTGGCCCACTGTTGCTGCCTCTGGCTCAAGTCCTCTGTTAGTAATAGTGCCAAATGAGGTGATTTAATAACAATGTGCTTTGGACACAAGAAGTAACCTTTTGATGTATGGAGGTGATTGTTGTACCTGTCAACTCTACTCATGTTTTTGATGCTATTGTATTTGACTGTGTCTATTGCCTTTGTTATCCAGTATAAAGTGTATGGGCTTTATTTTTAGGTTTTCTTGTCTCAATTGATGCTCTGAAATGTTTTTTCCTCCCCGAGGATTTGCATGAATGGACTGTCCCACACATCAGTATGTGACATCTCTCTTTCATGCAGTGGATTTCCTGAGGAATTCATTCATCAGTGGAAGTGCAGCTCCACACACCCTGATTAGTTCATGAGTCATTGCTTCTTTTTACTGATAAATCAATTGGTAAATTGAACACATGTTCATTTATTGATTAAGGCTACCTGCTTTGTCTTATACGCTGTTGTTTTGTAGCAGGGACAGTTTGATGATCAGACTGTGTGCTGCTGCTGCTGCTGAGAGGCTGATATTCATTTTCCCTTGAAATGTGTTTGGAGTAAACTGTATTAAGGCGACTGAGACACAAAATGGCAAATAATACCCAGAGAGCCCCTTTTTATGTATAATAATCCAAGATGTGAAGATACCGATACTACTGAGGCATTTTGAAGATGGAAATGGAGTATAGAAGAGTCTTTGTTTGTGTTCGTTAATGCTCCGCTCTTCAACTTCTATGTATTCTTTGTGTGTGTGTGTGTGTGTGTGTCCTGTGACTGCGCTCGTGTCTGAGGTGTTGAATAATGATAGAAATAGCAGATACTTGCTCACGCCAGCAGCACCAATCACAGGGGAGGGAAATACAATGGTTTCCATGGCAACCCCAACTTCAGCCTCCCGGCTTGCCTGGGCAACCCCCCACCTGCACCACTCCTCCTATCCACCCACAGCAGATAAGAAAAGTGCACCAACCTCAGGGCACAAACACACAAACACTCTCGTACACGCGGCACGCATCGGCAGCCGTTAGGAGTAGTGTTCAGCGTGTTTTGCAGCCGTGTTGGCTCGGTGATTATTCTCAGTTTCCTTTTTCCCTATTTAACTGAACACAGGTGGGCTGATTCATGCTCAATTACAGCTGCTGATCTAATATTGTTTTCCATTGTGATCTCAGATCTCATCAGTAGAGGGAGCTCTCACATTTAACAAATAACTGCGACAATCCATGAAAATATCCTTCTTAATCCGGCACATCAACACTTAAAAAGCCTGCTGATGCATGCTCACAGAGCTGGACCTTATATGGTTCATCATCATGGCCATTAAGTTTATGTTTCACAATGAAGTTTTTGCCCACATTCAAGTGCACACACTGCAGGTAAAAGGTGTGGAAATCTAGAAATTAGTTAATCAATAGTCAAGGCAGATTTCGTCAGTTCTTAAGACGAACGTGTCTGAGGCAAAAGGTAGAAAAACAGTATGGGACTGAGCATGTAGCTGGATCTATTTGTCAGTGCATTTCAGTTCAGCAGTTTGACGTAGGATGCAGTCAAGCAGTGTGCACACACTCCAGCAGACACACAAACTCACTGTTCTAGCAAGAAGAGATCATGTTTGGGCTGACGTCAAACCCCCAGGGATTACTTGATCCACAAAAATCCTTTTGCATTATTTCATACAGATTTGAATTGTTTTACTCGGGGCTTCGTTGCCCCCATGCCTGGCCATACCGGCAAGTGAGTGTGCACGTTATTTTAAAAGCAAATGAATGTCAAAAATGAATAATGCCACATATTTTTATATATTATCAATATACCGGTATTTAGACGTTTACATTATCCCCTGTGATGCCTAGTAGTCAATACATTTATAACACATGTGGGTAGCCAATCAGCTTTGCTCCAGTTTTATCCTCCCACGGTACCCTAGAGAACAACATCCACCTGGAAGGTCACATCAGACTAATTACTAACACCCCACCGTGTACCTCACCAGATGGGGGAGGGCGCGCACACCGATATGAGCTGATAAAACCCTCCGAGCGACATTGTGCATCCTCACATATTTCAGCTCTACTGCTAATCACAAATTATGCAAAATTGTATTCAGATAAGTGTAGCTGCAAGGACTTTGGAAAAGAGCAGTGATCCAAAATAGATTTTCTTAGGGTGTGTTGAGTCTCTCACAGTCTGTTTCTACAGAGATGGAGAGAAAGAGTTGATAATGTTGATCTACATGCTCCACTAACTCCTTTAGAGTTATTGGAGCATGTAGATCCTCCTGCCTGGTTTTAAACATTTTATTCTGCAGCACTGAGGAAACAACACCTGACCATTTCAGACACATTAAATACCCAATAACAATTTTATTTAAAGAAATGTGTATTTAACAGCAACATTTTGAACTTAATGGATACACTACATGACTAAAATCTGGCTTAAACAATAAAGATCCTAAGTACAATTTGGGATAGCTTGCTTGCTGGGAGTCCTGGGACGACCTGCCCTCTGTAGGCAGCCAAAGAATACACTAACCAGTGACGGTAACTGGTTTGTGCTGTTTGATTTCCCAGAGTCATGCACTGAAGACCAAACAGACACAATTAGCACTCTCTGTTGGCTCCAGGTTGGCACTGTCATCCTCTGCACACACTGAGGCACTGAGGAGTGCCGACGCTCCGGGCCGCTGTCTGCCAGGGGACGCATTATAACACTGAACCTCAATAAAGGAGCCAAGGCCGTAATGAAAACAAAAAACTGAGGATAATATGGCCTCTTGCAGGAGAGCAGCAAAGTTGCTTGCTTCAGTTTGTTTTTATGACTGTTGTAATATTATATACCATGTTGTATTGTTTCTTTTTGTTCAGTAATCAGTAAATTGTTACTTTTTATGACTTAATTACTGACTGGAAAAATACAACGCACCGCCTCGAGCCCACAGATGCTCGATGACTCTTTTCAGTGTCACACTTTTTATTGTGAGAACATCATGACTCCCCTTCGAGTTACTGTTCTTTATTCACTTACTGACTGTGAGTAATTTCACGTCGTTCAACTGATTCATTTGTTGATTTGATTTGATTATCGTAAAAAAATAAAATGTGTCTTTAAACTCCACACTGAATGACTTGTAAAAAAAACACGTAAAAACACAGATTTGCATTACAACTAAAAGTAAAACTCCTCCTGTTCCTCCTGAAACATTTTGGGACTCTCACCATTCACTTTCTGCAGGTGACGGCGTCCGTGAATAAGAACATTCAGTTGCATTTGTAGCATCTGGTGGTGCAGTGAGGTGAGATGTCCTTGGTTGAGTCACAAATGGCCCACAGGGGCTTTGCTGCTTCACACTGCGGCAAGACACGACCTTCTTTAGTTAGAAGGACACACAAATGGACCTGGTGGACCAAAAACACAGGAGGGGGACACAATGACGTGAAGACCTGTATAGTATAATTCAAAGTAATACGTCAGACCTGGCACAAACATTCCCTTTGTTTTTGTTAAAACTATATCAGAGAGGTGGGATTCTTCTTGTGATTTTTAACGCTTAAGTATGTTGGATTGCATTACATAAAGTGTTTTTGTTATTTTGTCCATCACCTATATGAACATGGGATGAACAAAATAACAATTCTGCTGCCTGTAAGGACTAAGCCGTCAAATAAATACCTTTTAAACCCACCTACATTTATTTTCAAAAAAATCCCCCACACATTAGGAAACAAAATTATGAAACATGAACAGTGTGGTGCCATTAAAGCATCTGATGTGTGTTATAAACATCCAAGGCTTCAAAACGTGTTTGCAACAAGCAGAACAAATTATCTCAGGCACTCTGAATCTTTAAACAAGTTAAAACGTCTTTATTAAAACATGACCAGAAGCCAATATGTTTTGATTTGAAAGCAAGTCTTCATCATATGGTGTTTAGAAATCATAAAAGTTGTGTCATGTTTGAAGGAATAGTTTGACATTTTGACAAATTCACTTTCTTGCTGAGAGTTGGATCAGGAGATTGATACCACTCTCATATTTGTACAGTAAATATGAATCTACAGCCAGCAGCCGGTTAGCTTAGCTTAGCATAAAGACTGGGGAAAAAAACTAAATGTAAAAAGGTTAAGCTGTATGCTAGTTTTATGAGGGGTTATGTGCTGGCTATTTCTTGGCAGGCACAGCAATTCCAAGCAATTGTCCGGCGTATAACCCCCCATAAAACCACAATTTACACTTCAGTTTTTACACAGATTAAGCAAACAAGATACAACATGTTGATTTGTGAGGTTTAGAGGTGCTGTTAGATGGATTTTGTTACCTTTGGCCTTAACAAGGCTAGCTGTTTCCCCCTGTTTCCAGTCTTTATGCTAAGCTAAGCTAATTGTCTCACTCTATCAGCTATCAGTCTTCTCATCAAACTCTCGGCAAGCGTATTTCCCAGAATGTTAATCTATTCCTTTACAGCCAAAACAGGGTGCATCACATTCTTCTCTGTCTCATCTTACTGTTAATCCTCCGCGCAGTAACAAACGCTCTGTGTTTGGATGTTGGTATTTCTGTAAAAACCTTTTGGGAGAGCAACACTTGCATATAATTCAAAATGCAAACAGCAAACTCAAAGGACGTCCCACAGCCGCAGTGTGATTTTCATAGAAACCAATCAGTGCAGTCAGTCAGTTGATTAATGGCTGTATCATCAAGCAGAACCAAGGCCGAGGCCATCAAACTCCCTCCCCCTCCCCTCTGCAGGTTACCCATCATACATCAGGTCTCAAGTATCTTCTCCGCTGATAAGGACGGCATATTTGCATTTATATTCTGGACCCTCTTTCCCTTCCTTGCTCACATCAGGAAGCTTGAGCTCAGCAGTATTAGATGTAACATCAATATCCACCATAAATAAGAGCACTCAGAGCCTTTTGACAGAAGTGCATTTCCTCTCCGTGAGCATCTGTCCTAAATGACGGCACAGATATCTTCACTTAGCCCACCTTTCAGTTTTTGGTTTATCCATTTTGATATCATGGGAGTGGGTTTAATTTGTAACTTTTTTTTTTTCATAAGAGGATTATTTTTTCTCTCTCTTTAGAGAAAATGTGTAGTTACATAACAAATGAGCTCATTTTTGTCCCTTGATTTTTATTAGATTATTTTATCATTTGTACATAATGTAAATAGTAACATGGAAATCCAACATGATTTAAAACAATGGTTGTCCAACAAAAAGATTACCAAAGAGTAAGAATATAACCCATAACTCGCACTGATAGTCCCATCGTTTACATTCTACCAGAACAGCAACTGTTACAGTTAAACATCAAGGCCCAGCCTACAGAGATCGAGTCTACAGCTTATTGAACCAGCAGCAGCGGTGTTACAGCAGTGTTTGGAAAAGATCAGTCCAGCAGCATCACAGCAGAGCAGAAGAGCAGGTAAAGCATCAACAGCTTAAATAGACCCCTCTACTGTAAAGAGTGGATTTGATATATGTTGCAGTGAACTGAGCATGTTATGTTATGAGTGTAGCACCTCCATTTAGCCTGAACTACAGGGTTTGCTCCCTTCTATGGGCCAATGCATTTAATTTCATGTCTAAAAGAAATGTCACGAGAGGTATATTTTACTCCAGAAACATGATAAAAAAAAGCAACTTCCTGAGAAAAATGAATCTAATGATCAAATTAGATGTAATACATGGTATTATTGTAATATATATTAGCTACAGTGAAACAAGACTTAAGAGTCTACAGCCATGCTATCGGCTCTGTGAGGCTGTACTTAGGCACAGCTGTGTGAGCTAAATGCTAATATCTGACATTAGGGTTTAGCGCAAATGTTTGGCAAGTATAATGTCATAATGCCATGTTTGCCATCTCAGTTTAGCATATTAGTATGCTAAAATTTGTGAATTAGCACAAAAAACAATGTACAGCTGAGGCTGATGGGAATTATAATAATAATACATGTTAAAATTGAATTTTATATGGTCATATCTTTTCATGCACGGCTGTTAAATGACGTTAGTCAGTTTTAAAACTGCTTAAAGGCCACAGAGTGATTAGCGAAATAAAAAGTTATTGTGTGTTAATATCACAGTGGCTCACACTGCACAATCTATTCTCTCTGGTTTGACAGCTGATGAAAAAGCATTACTCACTCTAACTGTCCAAATGAACATTATAGTAGGTGACAGAAATAGTCATGACATACATATTTATGAGAACATTACAAATGCCAGAGGTCTGCAAAAGTGAAACATTCACGCAACAACTTGCCATGTTTTTAGTACAGTTTGTGAGCTTTTCACTCAGTCAAATGAAATCAAACGCAGTTCTATCAGTAAGGGACACAAAGTGCTCTATAAACCAGCTCCTGTGACACAACTGAAATGAAAACCATCAGCACCAGTTGAGGACTGCAGTCACACACCAGTGCGATATATAGAGAAGCTGTTGTAGAGCTGTAACTCTCAGCCCTCATCTTAGTCTTTTCTCTCCACTGCAGTCTTGCAGTGGGGGGGTTTGTGTTGATGTTGTGAAATCCAGACAGATGCTGCACGGTTAATAATGCAAGCCAGCTGTCAGCATTCAGAAGGGTGAGAAACTGGAAATCAGCCAAGCAGCCTTCAAGCTAGTTGGGCACTCACAGTGGTTCCACAACCTAAAACACATTTTGACTACTGCCGCAGCAGCACACGCACAAGTTTACAGTACTGTATATTAAATCAGAAACAAAGTCAGGGACAAACTTTTATTTTTACCTGCCAACTGCAAAATACAAAAATCCCAGGAAAAAACAATAGTTTGAGTTAGGGAAATACACTTATTTGCTTTCTTGTCAAGAGTTAGTGAGAAAATTGGCCTAAAACCACTCAGCCAGCAGCCGGTTAGCTTAGCTTAGCACAAAGACTGGAAACGGGGGAAGAGCCAGCTAACAGCACTGCAATTTGTCGGCTAACTGTCATTTTTACACTTTGGTTTTGTACAGATTAAACAAATTAGATATAACTGGCCACGCTAGCTGTTTCCTGTTTTTGTGCTAAGCTAGGTCTGCTGTCTATAGTCTTATATTTTAAGGACAGAAGGACAGACATGAGAGTGCAATCAATCTTCTCATCTAACTCTCCGCTGGAAAGTGAATAAGCGTATTTCCCAAAAAGTCAAACTATTCCTTTAACTAAGTGCAGCAATCATCAGGAGGCACACATCCACAAAATCTTTGCAGGTGTGTGACAACAAGTACAACAAGTACCTACACACTGGTTTCTTATTCCCAACTCTATTCTACATGTTCATGATAATATTTTGACCACAAATGCTCTTCCTCAGGAACTATGCCTGTTCACATTATGTTAATTCAGAACTATCAACCAGCCATCACATATCAATAAAAGACAAGAAAAGCATTGAGGATTATTTTTTTCCTCTATGGTTTCTGCAGTTGTCGCTATGCTATAAACTGTATAATTGCAGTATCACCTGTGTAAATACATCTGCTTCCTTCTGGCTTTATTGGCCTTTATTGCACACGATCAGTGACATTATCTATTCTCTGTCAAATGTGGTGACTGAGCTTTGATTCACAGTATGACAATATGTTGTTATATGTGATCAATCATTAATGCTAAAATGTTTTTCAAATGTTTAAATAATTTGTTATCATATAAATAAAATTGCTTGATGATTCTTTCTAAGTAGCCAGTTATATCTCTCAGGGACACCATGTGTATTATACTCAATATTTTTTTTTAAAAATAACAAAAAAATAAGAAGCTTAACCCAAAGCATTTCAAATGTCATTCAAGCCTGGGCACAGATTACAAAATAAATACACTGTAATACATTATTCAGGGACTGGAAAATAAATATTGTGCTTGTGTAGATTTGCGTGTTCATTAAGGGGAAGGCAGATTAGACAAAAGGACCAGTGTTTAAACTACAGGATTTCTATTTCTGACAACATAAGCAAACTAAGAGGTCTTTCATTCTGTGTTTACAGCAGCTTTACAGCTCAGATATAAAAAATAATACTCAGAAGTAGAAATTAATTTAAGAGGTTATAAAGAGGACAGTTAAATGCTCAAGGGAACTTCTTCTGCTAAGAATCATGATTTTTTTTTTTTTACTGTATGTTGAGGAAGAGTTGTATTTGTACTTGTCAGCGAGCACACAGCTCTGTGACAATGACAGCAGAAACAGGATGGAATTGTAATAATGACCGTGCATTAAACCCCTGTTTCCCAGAAAACGTCCACACACTACAGAGAGTAGAGGGCTGTGATTAATAGAGGCAACAGCAAGAGAAGTAGAGCCTTTTAAATCCCTTAAAGCTCGCCACAAGGCTGTTCCCAAAGCAGATTATTACAGACTGACACAGGAACGAAACAAATCTGTTTAATTTACAGTAGCGCTCTCCCTCTTGTGATCCCCAGAGCGCCATGTTTTTTCCTCTTGATTGTGGTTGTTTTAGTTGCAGTGTGTAGGACGCCCCTGGACCCTGGATAGCCATTATCATGACATGGATGTCAGGCACCAAATCTGATGGTACCAACGTTGCAGTAGCATTGTAGCTTTCCTAATGAGTCACCCGATGCCTCTGAAGGCCAAAGAAATCTCAATTTAATCACTGAGAAAAGTATAAAAAGAGTGGAACAAAAGCCACATGCAGTGGTGAAAGAAGTATTCAGATCTTTTCTTAAGTAAAATTAGCAATACCGCAGTGTAAAAATATTCTGTTTCAAGCAAAAGTCCTGCATTCCAAATATGAGTTAAAGCTGCTCTTATCAATATTTTTATATCAATAATGGATCAAATGACTACATGTAATGTCAAAGGTGTCGCACGTATTGGCAAACACAGAGAATTATCAACCCTTCTGCAGTTTTCCTCAGCTCTACTTTTTGGTTTTGGTTGTAAGGCCCACAACTACTGTTTTGGTCTCTTCAGTGTCGTTTACAGGCACAGCAGGCAGCTGCTGACAAAAACACTCTGAAAGCCCACTGTACACCACCTGCCCAGCACCAAACAGCTGATAGACAAAGTGAGCGACTAGCTGGTGAACATAGTGGAGAATTTAGCAGCTAAAGATATTTCCCTAAGGAGTTGGTGGAGACCAAAATAGAGCTAAAAGGAGAGGGAATATTGGATTTACAGCCATCAGGTGGACAGAAACACGACTCCAAATGAATGAAAATGTTGATCCGTAACTGCTGGATGTGTAAATAGGCAATTGTGAATAAGTACAGTACACTGGGATGAAAATACATTAGTCGGCATCATAGTCCCTTAGAATGACAAGACCACAACAAGAAGGCGGTGCACAACCCACACTTTCACTGCTTTGCAGGATGCAGGAATTGTATAGCTTATTACAATATTACAGTATAAATCACATGGAGTCACACAGAAAAACAACTTGCATAATGTTAGTCACATATCTGGCTGCTATCCTGGGTTAATTTAAAACACAACATAACTTTCACCCTTCTCAGAATTAAAGCCAGTAATGATTTGTGATGATCAGTATTCACTAATCTCTCTTCCATAGCCAGAAACAGAAAAGAAAGGCAAGTTTAGGTGAGTGTGTGTCTAGTTTCTTAATCTGCCAAGTCACGTACAGCATTTGTAAAAGTCAGCTGAGAATCAACTGGAGAAATGGCACTGTCATTCAAATGGGTTTTTAGATGAGTGTAAAGGATAAAAGCAGGTGTGTTTGAGTTTGTTTGCTTGTCTTTGTTCTTATACTGTAGGTCTCTCTTGAAAAAGCGATCTTAAGACTGTTTAGGCCTTTTTATTGGAAGACATTTTGATGTGTCACAGTAGGAAAAGCATAGGTATAAATAATAAGATTAGTGACGGCTGAATTCCATTTGGCTGCTTCAGTTTCAAGGTCCTGGTATTATGCTGGTTCTCTGTCACACTGGCATGTCTTACTGGACAAATAAATACAATGCAGCCATCATTAATGTTATTAGTAACATTTGTGTTTTTCCTGCTGTGACAACAAGTCAAAATGTCGGGTGTGAAAAAGGCCTACAACAATATATTTTCTAGTAAATTTGACATCTTAAACTTTAAATTCTCCTGGATTTTGTGATATTTTCTGTCTATAAAAACAATTCCTGCTTCTTGAAACTGAACTGTGCACCACTGGAGGAGTGCTGTGCTGCCACAGTGAGCTCTTTCACCTCGGACGCTCATTCACAGGCTGCATCTCTGTAGCTGCTGAGTGAGTGTCCAGTCTTAGCTGGAAGATGGGCACATGGGAGAGCACCTGAGGGCGAACCCGCACCTGAATAATAGATACATCCTCCAGCACCAAAGTTACTGACTCATTCACTCCTTCATCATGCACTGCCATCAGCATCAGCAGCCATTATATAATAACTGCAAAGGCCAGTTCCAGCGTAACATGGGGCTGGGTCTGTCTGTCTGTCTGTCTGGAGCTGCTGTTGAATTGGCTTTTTGGGCTGATTTCCCACTAGTGCATCGTGGGATTGAACAAACCACACGCTGGCAGGATAGAGCTAAGAATGAATGTTGATTGGATAGGGGAAAGTGTAAAACCTGTTAAATCCTCTTACTCATATTGGAGTCACTTCAGTGCATTCATGCGTGAGGCATGTGTCTTATGCAATCAGGGCAGTCAGATTTTGTTTTGGCTGGCACTGTGAAGGCCAGAGTTCAGGGGGAACGAGGAGAATCGGGGGGGGGGGGGGTGACCTCATCCTAGTATCTGATAATAGTCAACCAGCTAGTGATGGGAATCGAGAAGGTGTGCCTGAGTGCTTTGAGAATGACAACTAAATTTAGAAGCAGCAGAGAGCATCGACGCGGTATCAAAGAGGTGTACACTCAATTACATTAGCAAACACAAGTGAGCTGTCTGGCAAGTGGACATACACGCACATACTGTACGTGTCAATTTTTTACAGTTTTAGCCCAAAACTAGAGAATTGCAGGGTTGCAATGTAACTATGTACATTTACTCAAGTATTGTACTACTTTATACTTCTGCTCCACTGCATGTCAGAGGGAAATCTTTTTTATACTTTTTACTGCACAATATTTATCTGACAGCTGGAGTTACTAGTTACTTTGAATATTAAGATTTTACATACAATACATATGACCAGGTCATAAAAAAATGAAGTATTGTTATAGATTAAACTACTCAACAGTATATATAGTTCAAATTTTGTCTACCTCAACCTGCTAGAACATTAAAACGCACCTTAATGCATAAGTAATAATACTAATCTAATGATTTAACACTGTGAAAGGGTGCCTTTCTATCGCTTATGAGTACTTTTACTTTTGATACTTTAAGTATAATTTGCCTCTAATACTTCTGTTCTTTTACTTAAGTAAATTTATGAATGCAATACTTGGTAATGGAGTATTTTTATTCTTCCACCACTGGAGAATTGATTCCCCTCAGCTGGCTGTGTCTTCACCTCTGCTGACAAGAAACCTCCTCAGTGTGTGCTCCATTATTCACAGCCCAGAGCTGAATAAATAAAGGCACGCAGTAAACACCCCTCATCTAACGCAACGGGACACTTTACTTAGAAAAGCCAAAGGACATTTCGTCCAACTCTTTCTCGCTCTGCCACCCTCTCCTCCCATCAATGATTTCCCCTTTCAGCCCTGCGTCTCCTCTCTTCTCCTCTCCTTCCCTGCTCCATCAAGGCCTAGCAAACCTCCTGCCCTTCGTCCTGCTCGGGATCCAGCCACTGGCTTATGGTTTAGAGGACATTTCATCATCATTTCATGCGAAGGTGTAGCATATTTATGTTTTCAGGCTCCTTAATCTCTTCTGGGTAATGACTCAAGAGGTATAGCCACTCAGCCTCTCAATTACACTCCCTTCCTGTATCATATAGCACTCACCCCATTATAATGTAATGTTTCCATATTTAGCTCGCTGAGGTTTTAGAAAAAATGATCCGCCATTAAGTATTACATTCTTGCACATCGGGAAAAAAAGCCTCCTTACTCCATTCTGTTATTACAGCAGTGTTTTCACAATTCAAATTGTATTACTGTGCTATATTTCTATTGATAATTACTCTGCTTCTTGTTTTTAAAATGAAGACAAATGTGTCTCTCAACATGGCACCAGCATCTATATAAATCAGATATTCAGGACTGCACCCTGCTACTCCCATGCATGCTTTCCTCTCAGCCTCATTACAGCACTCCACTCCAAAACGCAGATGCAATTTTCTGTCTCCCCTGGAGCACAATCATTGCCGTTTGACTGGAGAGCTGTAGAGAAGACCTCTTCATCCAGGCTTGATGTGCCACTAGTGGCCACAGACAACACGCACTGAGAACTGAAAAGTGAGGGTTAAAAAAAAAAAGCCAAGTGCTCAGCAAACAAACCCTGCAGTCAACGTTTTAACCTGTGTCCACTCTGGGCTTGATGGGCTCTTAGCAAAGATAACGAGAGGGACTCCGGGGTGTGCACAGTCTCTGTCATTGGCGAGGGACGGTAAGTCCTCTCTGGCAAGTAATGGGCTCTGTGTTGACTGCTGCTGCTTCGCCTGTTGCACCTCTCTGACACGCTCCCAAAATGGCTCCAGAGCTGGGAGTTATAAGAGACGCAGAGTGAAAGACTGAACACGAGGAGAAAACACAGAAGCACATGGGGCTGAGTGCTGAATACAGCACGTACTGTAGGCTACAACTGCTGCTGTAATTTCTAACCAGCAGCACATACATCCTCATCGCAAGCCATGTTTGAATTCTTGTTTCTGACACAGGAAGCCAAACATTTTCAAGGCAGTGAGTCACTGGCTATTTAGAGTCTTTTCCTGCCTTCTCCAGGGGACCTCATCTTATTGGCCGGGTGCAGGGGCATGGCTCTTATTGCAAAGACAGAGGATTATCATTGTTTTCCCACATAGTTAATTAGCAGAGAATCATCAGTTTCCTTTGGGAATAGCCAGCATGCATCAGCTCCTTTATCTTTGCCCTGAGGAACGGATTAACAGGTATTAGAGATACAGGCTGGGAAATACCTTGTCTTCCAATATCTGTCTCTCTCTCATCCTATTCTATTCAGAATATCAACAAAACATAATTATATCCTTTGTTTTGTCTGTCTTTATGGTATACTTGATTGCAGATTTAATATTTCCCAGAGACAGCTTTAAATAGATCTGTAATGGGTCCTTGGCTTGACAGTTTCACCTGACAGAGGTAATTATGCCCAGTTATTACAGTGAAGCTTGTAACTGCATTAGTGACAGCTTTAATTAGTGAGTGAAAACAATGTGTGCCCTGCCTCCTGATTACATCCATTGTTAATGCTTACAGCGCCTCAGTGCAGGCTGACACCTGCAGCCCTTTCTCCATGATTTAGAGTAGTGGTGTCCGCCGTCGAAAGCGCACATGGCTAAAGCACGGCCTGTTGCTAAGCAATGGGAGAATAAGACGTGCCAAGATTACAAACAGCTTTGCTTTTATTGAAGCATGTGCCATCCATGTGGGCTTTTTTCTCTGAGATATGATTGTTGAGTGACCTTGTTTCATCCCTGCACTTCTGATCAAACATAAAACTGAAAGTGTTGCCATGGAAACCAAGAGGAGTCCAGACGTAGGCTAATCAACGATTACGGTTACATTTTTTTTGCTCTTTCCTCTCGAGACCATTCCTGCATCCGCATGTCTCAGACTTGCCAGAAGCCAACAAGCCAGAGGGAAGTGATACAGCAAGAGGGGCAAGTTGTCCCCTGATGAGCTAAACACCTCACTTAGCTACAGATACCTGCGTCAGACACGCTACAGTTTGACTGATTTATTTACAACTAATACGTTATTAACATTGTCTTTGGTGCAAGCTGTCCTAGTGTTTACCTGCGTGATCAAGAACAGATGTAGAACAATTACACTTCAGCCCATTAACACCTTTAAGTGAGAAAATGAACCATTCATTCATCTGGAAGCAGTTTTTAATGTGTAGCAAACAGTTGTAGATTCACCATCATGTGTGCTTACAAACCATTCAGCATTTTACATTTCAATTACTTTAAAGCGGCTATAATAATAATTTCATAATAACAATATATCAAGTGACAATGTGAGAACAATGTGACACTGTGAAAGGGTCACTCGTAGTGATGAACCTACAGAGAATTATTACCTGAATCTGCAGTTTCCCTCGGCTCTACAGTAAAGACCCACTGAACGCAGTGCAAGGTGAAGTTCGCCCCTATTCATTTGCTATGGGACGCGCACGCTTTTTACTCCGCAAGGCATTGTGGGATTTCAGGCAACGCAGTACTAACGAACAACACGAAAAACTTAATTTGCATAAAGCGAAAACATTTAATTTGATGTAAATTAGTCAAAATTTGCCTGGAAACTCTGTGTGATTTGCCAAAATAAAAAACTAGCAAATAAAAAGTGACGTAGTGGCCGGAGAGGAAGCTCTTATTGCAAAGACAGAGGATTATCATTATTAGTAGAGAATTATCAGTTTCCTTTGGGAACAGCCAGCATGCATCAACTATACAATGAAAATGCTCTGTCAATAAGATGAGGTCGGGTGATAATTCTCTAAGAGCTAAGAGCGACCCTTTCACAGTGTCACATTGTTCTCACACGTAGTGGTCGGACAGAAAGTTTGGTCTTTACTTGCTGTTGATAAATGTCTGTGGAGAAGATCATTGTTGTAGTTTCTAAGGTCGCTCTTTTGGATGTCCCTTGCATCCAAGATTACATATGCAAACAAAAACAAAGCGCTGCTTGGCACAAAGTCGGTGCAAAATGTTGTGTTCACACGCCCACAGTGCCGAGCAAGAAGTGGCGGAGGCGATGACACGTGATTAATCGCTACAAAGCTTTATAGTGAGTTTCAGCTCATTGTTTAGCTGTGCAGCCCGCAACTGTACTGTTTTGGTCCACTCTCACCGCTCTCATAACATCGTTTTCAGCAGCTGTTTACAGCAAAAAAGGTCTAAAAACCCACTGTACCCTACAGACACAGTTAGCTACCAGCTGGTGAATATAGTGGAGCATTTAGTCGCTATAAAGTCAGATATTTCCCTCAGGAGTTTGTAGAGACCAAAAAGAGAGCTAAAAGACGGTGAATATTGGACTTACATTCACCAGGTGGTCAGAACCACGACTCCAAATGAATGCTTATGTTGCTCCATAACTGCTGCGTAAACAAGAAACTGTTTGCTAACAAGTTCACCATATCAACGTAAAAGGTGATGATATGTCAAAGTCGTGTTCACAACCAAAAAAGCTGACCAAAAAAATCAGTTTTTGCAGGTTTAAAAACATGTTCACAAATGCAATGAGACAATAAGATTAATCACAAGTCTGAGCAGAAATAAACCTTTGTATTTTGAGCCATGTTGTGGACCCAGCTGCGGGTCTAATGTGTGCAGCCAGCATGGAATCTAGTTGCATCCAATTGTGTATGTTGTGTAAACCAGTCAGCTCGGAGACAAGAGTGGGTGTTTACCATGTCAGTAGAGAAGCCAGGTGGAGCACAGAAAGAGCCTGCTGTATGTAAACATCATTTACATCGGTGTGATCAGGCTTCAGAAATGAAGAGATTGCGTTGATAATCCTCCCAGGCGTAGAATGAGGTTAATAGCTTTCAGAATGCTGAGTCTCTTGCAGCTCCACGTGTTATCATTTGTGAAATATGATCAGGTCATCTCAGGCAAAGAAATGGCTTCCTGGCTGCTAAAGTGCTGGTTACAAGACCCGTAGTCACTTAACAATGCTGCCACCACTCAATGATTAATAAGTGGTGGAGTCAGGGATTTCTGCCTGCCGTGACTGACAGCTTTGCAGAGAAAGAAAGCGGTTCTGTCAGATTTTTAAATATTTGAACATATGCTGATCAATTATGGAATAGGAAAGTAAAGTTGGTAACTGATGTTTGTCTGTCTGTGTTCATGGAGAGGCACTTAATTCTTTTTCCTTTTTTTTTTTTTTTTGCAGAGATCGAGACATCGATCTGTGCTAGAAACCCCATCTGAGCAGGTACACGGAGATAAACAAGAGAAGGCAAGGCCACCTCAGATTTGCCACAGAGCCAAAACAGTCAACGAAAGGCCGCAGGCAGTTGCCAGGCAACACTATCCCTATCACAGCAGGAAGTGGAGTCGAACAGAACATTAATCACTTTCAGCTCCATCTCACAAGAGTCAGTGCTCCGGTCAGACAGAGGTTTCACACTATGTTCAGTCACACCGGTTCATACCTGTATTTCCTGGTATTTTACTCGAGGCCTAGTGAGAAAGAGATGTCTCCAGCAGGTGTATTTACATAATTCATGGAATACATTTCTGAGAATTAATATCATATTAGTCCATTTTTGTCCTACTTTATTTCTCAACTCAAGTCTGAGTCCAACATATGAGGAAGTTTACTGTATAAACACTATTTGTTTAACAAGTTAAACCTGTTTCAAAGGATTTATCTCGTGCTTGGAGAATTTATTTGGCACTGAATTTTATTACAGCAAATCATGTGGGATGTCTGCCTGCAGTTCAGTCTGCTTCAGATCTGTTTGTTTCACCTGCCAAAGCACATCTTTTCAACGCAAATCCAGCTCCAACAGAGTTTCTGCAATTTTATTTCCTCTGCCATGCTTGTCTGTCTCACACAGGTGGGATCCAGCCTTGCACCAACAGAAAAAAAGCTTGAACCTAATGTCTGCTAAACGGATGAAATCCAAGTGACATTCGAAGCACAGTAAAGCACAAAAGGTCACAGTATCCTATGTGGTCTGCTTTTTCTTCTTCTGCTTGGTCAAATGAGTTTGAACTTGGGATCAGATAAGCGAAATGACAGAGATGCAATTCAAAATGACCCCAATTTCAGGGTCTGACCGCTATCTAAATAATTCAAATTACAGGGATACCACAGTGCTGATGACCTGGTGCGTTATCCTGATATATCTTTTTTTCTCAGAGGAGGGTCGCACCCATTCATATATCAGTTTATAATGAGGCAATAGTTCATATGACATTAAAATTACCCTGTGTCCCCTGTTGCTATAATCTGCATTTATTAAATGATTTCTAGTGGCATTCTGAGTAGGAGGCTACACTGGTGTAGCAGCTTATTGGCAATGCACAGGCTCTCACAGCCTTGCCAAAGCCAGGCTCGCTGCGGCAGATCTGTGAATTGAGGAAAACCCGAAAAAATCTCAAAAAGCAGCATGTGGGTGGATTCGCTTGAGTAAAAAATGACAAGGTTTTCCCCGCTCAGTCGGCACTCATAAACAGAACTAATCAAATACATAAACAGAGTCTGCACATGGGCTATGGGAAGAAATCATTGTTGGAAAGCTGGACAGGTTGGTGTCCGCCTGCCTACCCGAAGCACTCATCCACAAAATAATGTACTGATGTAAGTATTAAAACCAGTATATGTTACCTGGGCTAATCAACAAGGGGTACTTTATGTCTCTTCAGTTTTAAAGGCCCTCTAAGACTGAATGAAACTGAGCTGCCAATGAGTGCAGAGAGACAGGTGGACGTGCACAGACTCCATGATAATGTGTTTCTTTTTTGTGTCTCAAAGATGTCACTGCAGTAATGAGGCACTTGACATTGTTTTGAAACATGACATTATATTTTGTTGGACCAAAATAATCAAGCTTTCAAATTCCGTATTTTCTCAAGTTGGCTGCTTTTTCTGCGTGTTTCAGCTTAAGTGCAGCTGAATCACTCATTTATCAATAAAATGGATAAACTGACACTAAACACCACATGTATTGCACATTCTAGGCACCGGGATAATTGATCAACAAAGGATAGTCTATTTTATGTAAAGAAACCTAAGTATATGGTGACAGAATAAGAATAGTGGCAGTCATCAGTGTATGCAGTGATTGTCAATGTATTCAGCCTTCAGATGGTACTGTGAAGATGAAAATGTGTGACAGCTTAGTATGGCCACATTCAGCCACATGTAAGTGAAATCTTATTTTATCAGACAAGCATACAAGAACATCCATCCACCTGGGTATCAAAAATGATACATCATACATTCACAGAAATTCAGGAAAGAAGTAGGAAAGTAAACAGGGCATTACAATGGCCATTTAGATCTAGTGAATGTGGTTGGAGGGGTAAGAATAGGAAGATGTAGCCTATAGTTTGACCTATAGTAATGATGGTGCTAGGTTAAAGGTCAAAGGGTCACCAAGGTTAATATTTTTTTTCTCTCCTGGGAGCATAAATGTGCACAGCAAAGCAAGCATTTGTGTCAATGTGACCATTGTTGGATTGCAACAACCACTGCTCTTTGGAGTTGATCATAATAGACTAATAATGATAATGATGATGGTGTAGGTGTAAAACTACCATGTAGGCTACCTGTTGTCCATACATCTATTATAAACCTTTAAAGACGCTTCTGGATGGTAATATTACATTTCCTTGGCCGGTTCGACTTTTCCATTCCCCCATTTCAGCTCTCTTGCGTCTCCGCAGCGTTTACCGGCCACTTTCGGTAAACAGCGCCTTCTGGGTTTGAGCGCACTACCTCTCCCGAAAAACACGTCAACCACTGCAGCAGCAGCAGCAGCAGTAGGCTACTGCACGGAGACAGCAGCAGGCCTACGAGGAGCCACAGGGAAGCTTGTCAGCTACAGACTACTCATTCTTAATTATCTCCTTGGCTGCTGATGAGACCCGACAGGAGCCGGACCTGCTCAAAATGCGCCAATTATCTGCAAAGGACGGATGTGCGGTCGTGTGTATACAGAGCATAATGTTCCGAAAGACAGCTGATTAAAACAGCATCGCTTATCTGGGGTTGTCAGTAGTTAAAAGGACGTGTGTTGTCTGCTCTTTACGTAATCGTTTTTGCGTAATTTTGCACTGGGTATTGGATGCCGCGTGGACCAGGATTATTTTGGCGAGGATATCTCTAGTGCTCTCCCTCCTCCCTGTATCCGTTGTTGTCCTCAACGGCAGACACAGATTCATTCAGACGGGGACTATCTTTATGCAGCAACACTGTAAACAGACGAGGAGCTGTTTTAATGAAATCCAACATCGCTGCATCCCGGTTGAAGGTAGATGGCTCTCTTGGTTTCCATGTCTCGGCTCACGTTTCCATGTTGTGCTCGTTTGTTTTTCTGAACAGAATGGTGCAATGCAACGTTTGCACGGCTCTTCCATCTCTTGACATTTCAGAATATAACGTAACGTAAATATGTGCATGATTTCACATTTTGATGTGTTATTCATTTCTTCTTCTTCATGTTAGTAGTGTACAACAGTATTTTTTTCCCTCTGTGTCTCAGAGAAATAAAGAGAGCGAGGGAGAGAGAGGGAAATGGGAAGAGGAAGAAAATCAATGCATGTCTTCCAGGCGTGTGAATGCACATGGGTTAGCGTGAGTGCCGGGTGTGTGCGCGTGTATTTGTTTTAAAGGAAGACGCGCATTGTGCAAAGCAGCAGGGGAAAGTTTGTAGTGTACAATATATGCGTGAGGACGCTATGAGCAAGACAGAGAGGCAGTAGCAATTGTACATGTGATACTGCATGTTCACATAGGTGCAGAGGTGGGAAGTAACTAAGGACATTTACTCAAGTACTGTGCAGTATGCACAATATAGATACTTAAGATAGATAGATACTTAAATATTTTCATTTTGGGGATACTTGGCATTATAGAGGGAGGAATTGAAGTTAATCCATGCTGTGCATTCATTAGAGGCTGTGGCTGCACACTCCTTTATTTGCATATTACGCTTTTACTTGCAAAACAATGGATAAGCTCATCAAATATGATGCATTTCTAGAATACAATTAATTGTATTACTTAAATAAATAACAGCAAATATTTGTTACTTTTTGTTTATTCATGACCATGCAGGTATATTTAGAAGAATGTTACCTATAGATGAAAAATAAGCCTTTATGTTTGTCTCAAGGGATCATAATGTTTTATACCTGTGTTTACAGACATTACTGATGTAAACAAACATTTAACAGCATCTGAAACCGCAGCATCAGCATCCGTTATCTAGTGTTTATCCCTGTATTAAGAAGACTTATTCAATGTGGGAGTGACAGCAAGTTCATGTGTGTGGTGGGGCGGCCCTTTTGTTTACATTTGTGGCATTAAGTACATTTTCAAATGCAGGACTTTCCATTGTTGTATTGTTGGGGTTTGAATACTTTCCCTGCACAACATGAATGTGCATAAGTGTGTCTATACATGTGTTTGTTTGTTTATATTTACTATCTATCTATCTATCTGTCTATAATAGTCTACACAAAGCACAATATGTACTTCTGCCTGATAAAAATATCTGTTTATCGCCCTTGTTTCTACTTTTTTCAGACTTCAGTCAGCAATGCCTGGGAATCTTCCAGCTGCTCTCCCATGCTGTTCTCTGAGAACGGGATCGTAGTAAACCTCTCTGGGATTTAGATCAACTGCTAGCATGTTGCAACCTTCCACCAGAACATTGGAAACATTACCTCATTGGAGTAAGCGTCCGAGATGGGCCCTCTCCCTCACCCTCTGCATGGCTCTCCTCTGGCTTCCAGGGGCAGCAGGATCTACCCTAAACTGCCATAAGACATGCATCTGCGCCTCAAACATAGTGAGCTGCTCCAAGATGAATCTGACCATCGTCCCCGGTGTACCGAACTACACGGCTGTGCTGGATCTCAGCTATAATGAGATAACGCGGCTGCGATCTGAGTGGACCTCAGGCAAGCTCTTGAAGCTCCATAACCTCCTCCTCAGCCATAATGGTCTCCACTTCCTGTCTTCAGAGGCGTTCATAAAAGTGAAGCAACTGCGCTACTTGGACCTGTCCTCCAACAACTTGCGGCAGCTGGATGAGTTCATCTTTGAGCCTTTGGTCAACCTGGAGGTCCTCTTGCTCTACAATAACCAAATTTCCCAGATTGACCGCTCAGCTTTTGTTGGCATGACCAACCTTCAGAAGCTCTACCTTAGCCAGAACCAAATCTCCCGCTTCCCTGTGGAGCTTGTCAAGGAAAAGTCCCGTCTGGAGAAACTTAGCCTCCTGGATGTGTCCTCCAACAAGATCAAGATGTTACCCATTGATGAGCTCCAGGTGCTGCCTGCCTGGATTAAAAATGGCCTCTACTTCCACAATAACCCTCTGCTGTGTCACTGTGATCTCTACACACTCCTAGCCCACTGGTACATTCGAAAGCTCAACTCCGCTGTGGACTTCAAAGATGACTACACGTGTATTCTGCCTGGTCCGCAAAAAACCCAAGTAGGTGTTTTTGATCTCAGCGGTGACAATATGAACTGCAGCACATTCAAAGAGGCAGATGAAGAGGCTTTTCTGGAGCAAACGCTGATCCTTGGCTGTGACACCAAACACAGGGACATGTTAAAGACCTGGATGATGCCTGGTAACGTGGTGGTGACACCTGGAAGCAACCAGACAGCCAAAGTGTTGCCAGATGGAAGTCTTCAGATTCGTCCAGTGAGGCCTGAGGACTCTGGGACCTACACTTGCTTTGCGATGAGCGAGGCCTTCAATGAGACGATCTATGTGGTGCTGAAAGTTCACAACTTCACCATGAACGGGAGCGGGGACACCCTGAACACAGCGTACACCACCTTGGTGGGCTGTCTGGCCAGTGTGGTGCTGGTGCTCATGTACCTTTACCTGACCCCATGTCGCTGCTTTTGCTGGCCCAATAAAGGAAAGGCTCGGGGTGAGGACAGCATCCACTCGTCCATGCTCAGTGTGACACCTACCCACGACGACCCAGCACTCAAGGCCGAGCTGAACAGGCACGTGGCGTTCATAGACTCCAAGGACTTGCAGGGCCAGAACGGCAAGCTGAACCCCAATGGGGATGAGGATGATGATGATCTGGATGCAGAGGCTGGTTCTCTTATGAAGGGGAAGAGGAAGAAGTCAGTAGCAGAGTCCATCAGCTCCGTCTTCTCAGACACTCCAATGGTGGTCTGAGATGAGACTGGCAAAGACGATGGGTGCCACATGACTGGATGTATATGGTACAACGTAAGCCATGTTTTAGTTAATGTAAACTGTGACTGTGACCTTGTGGGAGGAAACGGAGGAAAGGTGTTCATCTGTAGTTGCTGGCAAGTGGAAATAAGGATCTCAAAGGGAGTAAAAAAAAAACTGTCTTGTTGTCGACAAGGACAATAAGCAGGACTTCTCCAGCATTTTAATCTGTAGCACTTAATATTCATACTGTGAAGGAATGGCAGTGTACATGAAGAGTGTAAACTACTGAAGTCTTATGAGAGCAAAACGTTAATGTTTTATTGTTGATATCAGCACTCAGGAAGTGATAAATTAAACTGCTAAAGTGTGGGAAATACATATGATAAAATGCACGAGTTGAAGATTTGAAAACGTAGTATATATTGAAACCACGGCTGGCTCATAATGATATTTATTACAAGGACTAGAATAGATTGCATCTTACGTAAACATTAGACTATAGATACATTTACCCCTCCTCTATCGACACAGGGACAGAGACTTAGATAGACAGACCACCGTCACCGGGCTATGAATACATCTGTCATTAGCTTTGAGTCATCCATAGAGAAACAGCATGCCATTATATGAGGTCCCAGACTGCTATGTATGAGTGGGATAAAAGGAAATATGGATTCATCAGACGTTTAGTCATTTATATTGAGAAAGCGGTAGCACAAACATTATATTAAGAGGCCATCGCAGGTAATTTCCATCCTACTTCACAGCTGATACTTAGTTGCACTCAGATAAAGTTTATCAGACTGATCATTATTCGTATTCATAGTCATATATGTAGTGATATAGGAAAGAGCTATTTTTTCCTCATTTTTCATAGAGGTATGGTATAAACAGCTCGAGGCAGATCATTGTTTATAAATGAATTGTATATCAAAATAGTTGCTTCTTAGTTAATGCACATCTACACTATAACCCAAAAGAAATGTTTGAAGCCTTAGACAATTAAAAGCAGATACACATTAGGTACAGGGAAGTATTTTGTCTTGACTGATTATCAACATATTGTCACAGTTCTGTATACAGACAGGTACCATGGTCCCTACAAGGACAAATAGGCTGAGGTGCCACTTACTGCAGAGTTTGACTCCTCTTCTTGGCCACGTTATAGCATTTGTTTCTGTCGATCACACTAGCAGGAAGTTAAATAACAAGCCAATGCTAAAATCTGCCAGCTTGAGTTTACTTTATTCTTTCCTGAATGTAAAATGTGCACCTTACACAAAACGCTGAACTATTTTAATGTACATTGTTCAAAACAACATAAACCTTGGTGTATTCATATGTCATAAATTATGTCGTAGATTTAAGTATTTGATCTTGAATTTTGCTCAGATGGACAATTACCAGTGTCACGCTGATTTAAAATGTAGCTGTGGTAGGTATAAAAAGCTGTACGTTGTTATTAGCGGGTAAACATTAGAGTCTGCCACATGATAAAACCTACAGGGTTCCTCCAGAAGGTGGAGCTTATGAATAATGCTGATGAGGCTGTGCATTATTTGAGAGGAGAGACCTGATTTTAGAGTTTGTAGCTACTGACAGGAAACCTCTAGTAAAACCCTCAGAAGATCCCTTGGTTTTTACAAGTATAATTGAATCTGTTGTGAATTGAATTTACCATGCAAGACACCTCGTATGCTGTGCATATTTCATCTTGTCTTGGCACAAACAAGAACGAGTGATTTCATTAAACTGTGCGGCGTGTGTGTCATAATACAACAAGGCTAGCCCGGCGTAAATGCTAATTGCATCTTTTGATGGGATGCAGCTTCCCTCTGCTTTCCATGTCTTTGTCTCTCTGAGCAGGAGGGAATAGGTGTGTTATCATGAGTCACAGCAGCACAAAGCCATTCTCTCTGGCGCCCTGTACACTGACAGCCTCAATTCAGCCCAGATGTGTTTGCTTTGTTTGTGTACTTCTGTCATTATGAGGTTGCCCTTACTTAGGTTCAAAAGCAATCACTCAGCCAGGCAATGAATGTGATGCCCTTTAAGTAGTGTGTAATTTGTTTATGAGAGAAACGCCTGGAACTTTCATTGAACATTTGCTTTCCCACTGAGTCATATGGTTGGAAATAATAATATAAGAATTTGTTAGCATTGAATGCTCACTGCTTCTTAGTTTTCCAGTTCATCAAATGCCAGTGATGAATGTTTGGACACACTTTCCCATTCAAGTGAATGGAAAAGTGTTTCCAAACATTTGACTGGTACTGTATAAGAACAGATAGTTATGTAAAATCACATACATCTTGCAATTAAATGTCAGTATAGCTCTCAAATGTTAAGATGTACACATTTCTGGGTGCAATAGGTTTATTACGCAAAATTGATGTTATATTCACAGTTGCCGTGTGCACCGCAGCATCTCCTGTGTGGGTGAGAAAAGGAAGTCACACTTGTCAGAGAGGTGGTGTGTGAATCATTCCATTCCTCACACATAGGAATACCAGGTGGAGAAATAGAGAGCAGCAAAAATACCATAAGACGCACTTAAATAAAGCCACATTTAGCACTACTGCAGACTGGCTGCGGTTGGCGAAGAATCTGTCCCATTTTTAGGGATCCAGCCTCTACGTTTTGCCCCTTAGAATTGATATTTATGTGCTGTCTCCTGCTTTCTCATTGTGGATTTCAAGACCCGGCCACTCAAGGCAGCATGAGATGCTACCAAATGCCTGTCACAGAATCTGAAATGGCTAAAAACTAAAATCATACACAGATATTATGGCTGATGAATAGCATACATTGAACTGCCAGACCATAAAGGAATAGCATGTGCTTGCCCTGCAGTAACCCAGCATCAATCGAGTTAAATCTGCCATGGATAATGGGTGGTCTTCTCTTGGTTGTCACTCAAAATACAAGTTGCAGTTCTGTACAGAGAGAAACAAAGTGCTATTGCGAAGATCATAACATAGAAGAGAAGAGTGGCTTTGTTCTCTCCAAAGCAAATCTGCCATCCTATATATATATCTATATATACAGTATATATATATATGTATTAAGACTCACTTTTATGTGTTCAGTATTGATTAGTTGTGTACTGCTATGTTCTACCAGTGTACTGACTGTATTCTTGTATAATCTGATGTTGATCATTTTGCATTTCGTCTGCCGCTGTGCTACTGTTAGTTGTTTCAACATTCAAGTCTTGACATAAATGTTTATTTTTTAAGCGGGGTGGGGTTTAGTTTTTTTTATTGAAATAAGTCGTATTTTACACTTGATTCTGCTGAAGAATATGGTTAAACAATATATATTGAACATGTATCAAAAACAGCATAGGAAGAGTGCCAGTCATCAAACATGATACATCCTAATGGGCAGTGAGTATGTAGCCGCAAGTTATTTTCAGTCAGTATTTGACTTCGCCCTTAAAGCCATAAGGAATTCAAGGAGAAAGGACAGTGCGTTATCAGATTGGTGGCTATGTCAGGTGATGTAGGGAGTGGTAGGTAGGTAGGCGAGTTCTCCAACAGATACTTTACGTCAATTAAAGCAACAACTTTTCTGTCTATAAAAAAAGTCAAAGAATATTTTTTATAAAAGCCAGGGATATAGGAAAATCAAGAGAAAATCTCTCCACCCACACCAACGAATCGAAACACAACGGGTTTTGAATGGATTTGAAGACAGAGGGCAAATAAATCTTCTCAGGACTATGTCAGTTTTAAGTTCTAATGTAATGCAATGTGAAAACATTATAATTGCTTTTTAATTTGCAGCATGAATAAGACAAAATCTTTGGTTTGAGATCTGTGCAGCTCACAGGCCCTTTGCTATTTGCAGTAATGGCACACGAACTGTTCCCGTAATGATCAGTTCTCACAGATTAGGGAAGGGAGTGGTCTCTCACTGCCCATCATACATCTATGTCCATTCATCTGACAATGTAGTAGCAATTACGGAAACATCCTTAAGGCGGTGTGGCTAAAAGCTCACAGCTTTAACAGTCTGCTACTTCGAGTGTCCACAGTACAAGAATCTAGCTTTTAACAGCATTAAAAGCACTGAGTTTATTGACCACTGCTACAAAAATGAGCTGGTTGGTCACTGCCATAAAATCTGAAAGGTCTCACAGCTGAAGTGGAATGGCTTTGCATGGTATGCGGAAGAGCTTCTCTGACTGCAGGATAGGTGCAACCTAGTAGGCATTAAAGATAGAGAATACTGATCATTTGACTTAATAAAAGATCAAGATATACACTTTGTACTGCCTCCATTTTTACTGCTGTCTCTTCCTGTTTCCAGAAATTATCTTTGTCAGGAACACGTTGCTGTAGTTATTTGCTTCTAAATCTTTGTGGTTGAGTATTTTAAGGACAAAGCTGTGAGGTTTTGCTCAAATCACAATGACTAATGTTTAGAACTGCTAACACAATAAATAGAGTATAAAGTATTTCCTTGATTAGTAAAGGACTGAATTTCGTATACACTCCCTGCAAGTTATATCTATTCATGACCCCAATATAACAGACTAAGTAGGTTTATATACAATGTGTGCTTGGTGGAAATGGCTAAAGGTTCATCATGCTGCTTTTTCTGAGGAGCAACATTGGTGGATTAACTCCATCTAGTGGTAAAATTAGGTAGTGTACTACTGCATGTAAACATTGACATTTACTGGCCTCTTATGTTACCAACTATTATAGCATTAATAATCAACAGAGGAGTTGACAAATTTAAACAAATTATTTTGCCTCTCTTTTATACAACTGTATGAATAGTCGAAAATTAAAAACTAGGGTAATGTTTTTCAAAATCTCCATTTGAAACTACTTTTGATGTAGGAATCTCAACTAAAAACATGAGCAAAATAAATATTTATAAAAATAGTAAGTTTACTAGTGTCTACTTCACTTTTTGCCCAAATACTTGACTGATTTTTCCAAATACCAGATAGCACCGTCTGGTAATCAAAAATTATCAAAACGGAAATTTGGACATTTACACTTTAATATACGTCAATTCAGAGTTTGGGAAAATGTGTAATGAGAAAACTAAACTGACCAAAATGGCAGTTTTACTATCTTTAATGCTCCACTAGTATAGAACTACAGTAAAATAACAGACACAGGGCTATAAGGATGCAAGATTTTTTTATTGTTTTGCCATGAAATATCTTTTCATTTTAGCAGCATGATGAATAGATTGAGGTATTTTTATATTCTTACAGTTAATAAACGGAGACATTTCGTCACGTAGAAAAATAGACATTTTGCAAAATACACACATACGGTAATATGCAGACAAATATTTCTTCCTGATGTCTCTGTGCATAAAAATGTGACGACAAAAACAAATGTGGACAGAAACATACAAACACCAAACACATTCACACACTCATACTATGCTGGCAGCAGCGGCAGCCTGCAGGAGGCCTCTTCTCCAAGTGGTCTTTTTAAGGCTGGCCTCTTTATTGGCTGTGAAGATGAGAGGTAAACAACAACTGTCACCTACAAATGCATTCATTGATGTTAAAAAACAACAACACACAAATCAAGTTCAGATCATGAACACATTCAGTGCCATTCATGTATTGTTAGTCTTAAAGGGATAGATCCACATCATCAAAAAACATAGTATGGAACCTATTGCATGCTGCAGCTAGCTAGTCTACTCACTCTTTAGGAGTCTGATCTTTTCTCTAGACCCCAAGCAAGCACATCCCCGATATTCTCTCCCTTCCACGAGAGGAGGCTGGAGCGGGAAGGGGAGGACAAGCGCTGACACTTGGAGGTTCTGGATAGCGAGGAGCTGAGGGGCGGTGACTCATTGCTGCCTTTACGCTTTTGGGCAAGACCCCTGTGGTCATAGCCCACCACCTTCTGCTGAATCCCTGGGGGCCTCCCTCTGTTGCGGGGGGAGCGGTGGAGAGGAAGACATGGCTTCTGTCCGTGTGAGAAGGTACCATTTACTGGTCCCTGAGAGGAGGGGACGTGTGGCTGGCCCTTCTCATGGAGAGGGGGATCCCTGATGTATTTGGAGGATTTGTCCTCACCGCTGTGCGACAGCTTGGCAGCTTTCTGTGCTGCGCTTGCATCTTGCATAGGCTCCACCTCCCTCAGCCGAGCCTTGCCGGGTCGCCCAACAGGGTTGCGCTGTCGGCCAGGCCCAAGGCTCGCAGAGGTGGTGGAAGAAGGCGGTTTGGTACTGTGAGCATTGTGCTGACTGCTTTTGGTTTCCAGTTGTTCCAGTGAGGTAGACTCAAGGCTGAGGGAGCCAGAGGATTTGAAGGGTCTGGCCCCAGTCTTGACAGGTGATCCTACAGTTGGAAGTGTGACATGACGTGACCTGAGACCTGATGATACTTGTGGCATTTTCCTGTAAGTTAAAGGAAAAACATGAAGCTGATTAGGATTCCTGTATTTCATGTAAATGAAATGAAAGCAAAGCATCCGAGATGTTTTCACTTGCCCTGATGTGGTTCTGGTGGATCAGCTGCAGCCTCGTTTTGTTATGAGACAGATTATTTAGTGGCTGATCCTCCCAAATGTTAGCTAACATCCCTGCGATTGAGTCTGCACAACTGCCTGCTTAAGTTCTGAAATCTGACTCCATTAATACACTTGAAGCAGGCAAATACACTAAAGCTTTTCTTAAGTCTGTCTGTTGATGTTGTGAAATCCAAGTCACTTACCATTTCAATCAGTCCTACCATCCTCTTCAAATGTTTTATTACTGGGATACTTTTAAAATTTTTATAAGGGTATCAGATCACCGCTGACCTTTACTTATCAGATAATTAAAAACTATTTAATTTGGCAATGCATTATACTTTTAAAAAATCCTTCATATGTAATAACTTAACTTAATTAATTCCTGCAGGAAAGAAACCAGATCGAGCTCAAGAGCAGTGATCTGCAGTGGATTCAGTGTCTAGTTCAAGGACAGACACTTGCAGATACTGGATCCTGGCTGGATGTCTCCCATCTCACTAAGCAAGTCTTTTCTTCACCGTGCCGTGCTCAAATCGGTGACATTTCTGCTAAGTATAGAGTAGTGATACTCACTTCCACAAGTGTGTGCTGACATGGTGCTCCAACATGGCACTGAGGGCAAACCGCAGGTGGTGCCAACGCCGGTCGAAGGTGAAGATGCTGCAACCCAATGTGCGGCATCCAAAAGTGCATAGCTACAGAACAGAAACAGTTTTGTAAACACAGACACACTCGTGTGACTTCAGAGAGAATCCATAGTCAAATCCAGTGATGACCACCCTTTTTTTATTTTTACTGAGAAAAGGAAACAAAATTGTGCTTTTCCTCTCTAAATTCCTACATCACAGCTACTTAAAATTATTATTTTTCCTCTTAAAACAATCATACAGAACTATATTTTCAACAGGTCTGAAGTGGGCCTATGATACACATCCCAATCTACTGGCTGCTGCTGTGCTTCTGTATGTTTCTGCACTCACCCCGAGAGGTTTGGGGTGCCAGGGTGTGGCAGGCAGTTTTGAGGCTTCCTCCTGCTCACCGTCTTCACTTTCATCGCTTGACAGCAAGCTCTGGTTGAAGGGATAGGGATGCTGTACCTCCACTTCCACAGTGCTGTCGCCTTCCTCCTCTGGAAAGCTTTCTGATGGATCCCTGGATCTGCTTTGAAGGCAGAAGATGGTACCATCTGGATGATAATCTCCAACATTACCATTCAGAACATGTAATTTTCTAACTGAATGTTTTGCCTAATCAACACAATCATTATTTATTTTGTATGCTTGGCGTGTTTTCTACTTTCGCCATCTGTTGTGTCAACTCATTATGATGCAAAATAAAAAACTTTGTAATGAAACCAGGTATAAGCAGGGATTGATTGCAATGTTAGCAGGTTAGCTGTGTCCTGCAGGTAACCAGATGTACATTTGGAGATCTGCAACATGCCATTACTCTGCATTACTGCACAATACTGTAAGTAATTAATTATGTTATTTAGCTTTCATTGTGCCCTTGTTTATCAAAGCTCACGATTCAGAGAATTACAACTTCATCTCCAGCAACAATTTGTAATGGTTACTCAAGAGGTATTTTGGTGAATCAAATTAACTTTGTTAATGTGAAAAAATCCTATTTCATACCTGAGAGTGTCACAGTTGCTGTTGAAGTTGTATTTACTGCCCTGAGTTGTTATTTTCTCTTCAAAAGCCTCCAAATGTTGTTCTTTGTCTTTTGATTTGACAAGAAGCATCTCCTTATCTCGACCTGCTGAGGCTGGTCTCTGCTCCACTGCCAACTGATCAAAGGTCTTAGTCCTTCCCAGTGCTTTCTGCTGCTGGTGGATGGAATCATTCTGTGTAGAAAAGACAACACATGGGATAAAAAAGAGGCATTACATCCCATCCCCCCTAAAAAAAAAAAGATAAAATCCTCCATGTTTTTGTATCAAATAGCAAATGCAACCTCTAAGATAAAAGACTAATATCTCTGTTAATAATGAACAACAATAAAGATACTGGTAACAATACTGGATGAAAGGCCATGACAAGGCGCTGAGAGTTTACATTGCATATAAGCTCCCGGCTGCACAGCTTCGTCCTTTCTGGATCCAGAACTCCGCAGTGTTTGTTCAGGTCACATTCTTTCTCTATGGGAAAGAAAGTAAACACAGTCGTCAGTGAGAAACAGCATGACACAGATCCCTGCTGGTGGAGAGATTACAGACCACCATATGGTAATTTTTCCAAAACAAAATAATAGGCAACAATTCTGCATATGATCTACTAATCATAGACAGAATGTGATGCAAATACAGCTGTGTACAACATACCAAACCCAGGCCAATACTCTTAATGTTTAAGGGTCCTTGACGACAACAACAACTGATGAGAGAAACAACAGGTGCTGTATAAACAGCCGACTTACTGCCAATGTTTTTGTAAATCCGGCTGTAGGTTCTCGTTCCCCGCAGAGGACTGTGAGAGTCACTGGACTGCCCAGCTGAGGGCTTCTGCACAGAAGGTCTCTCTGACCGAGGAGTGGAGGAGGAACAGTGGCCAGGAGGCAGGGTTCCTGAGTGCCACAGAGGAACCCTGGGGCAAGGCGTGGAGGAGGAGTGGTGTGGGAGGGGAGGGTTCTCCTGAGGGAACTTCTCAATCGAAGGAAAACTGCAGCAGTAGTTAGAGAAGTAAACTTTAGAATCAACTTATGAGATTCATGCAATTCAGGTTTGCAATTTAGATACAATAAGTGAAAGAATTCAGGTGTGTGCAAGTCCCAAATGACATAAAGACTGAGATAGTTTCTAACTGGGATCAGATTACACAGCATTTTGTATGTTAGACGTAATTGTTTGTGTATGTGGGTTCCTTGATGCTCTGCCAGCCCGGTTGGTGACATATTGAATTTATAAATAAACTAAGAGAGTTACTGGATTTAATGTCAACTCTAAACCTAAACACATTTGGCTATTTTTTTCCTCCATGATACTAACAAACATTATGCTGTCCCACCCACATCTGTCTTCCTACTGCTCTAATTACTGTTTCAGACAAAGCAATGATAAAAAATGGATGCAAGCAGGACCACGTTCTTCAAGACAAACCAATCAACAAGTTGAGCATCACCGAAATCAGCATAATTCACTTTTCCTGTGTCTTGTTATGAGGTTTATAATCTTAAAAGTACCTCAATGCCTCCTTCTGGGGCTTGGTAAGCCTGTGCTGGTGGACAGGTAATGCTGCTGAGGAGGGGGCACTGGCTTCATGACAGCTGCCATCCTTCTGCCTCTCTCTGGAGGAGGAAAGATTTGAAGGAGGGCGGCCAGGGCGAGGTCTCTGCTGTGGAGCCAGAGTAGATGACTGGCCACACATCTTAGTGAGAGGACCATGCCGCCTCTCACAGTGCTTCTCAAAGGCTTGAGGCTTCACCACCTGGCCACAGTGGCTGCACACCACCAAGTAAATCTCATCATGTGCTGGGCAGTAGCCATATATGTGCATGTCTGTAAAGAAGAATACAAAATAAAGTTAAAGTGAAACACATTTCTTGATACATCAACCCGAGGTGATACAGAATACACTCAAGAGTTTTTGAGTTTCATGAGTCACCTTCTTTCCTGAGGGTCATGGTCTCAGAGCGGTTCCTCCCATACTTGCTGCTGTCTTCAACATTAGATCCAGCTGCATGAAAGGCAACAACAGTCAGCATGAAACATTGGGATAGGACTGTAGCCTCTTCAAAGAAGCAGGTTTACTGAGATATCTGAATAGCTTTGATGAGTAAAACCCGGAACGGGTCGTTCACATAAGTCCGTGTTCCGGATTTGAGAAGGTTTTGGCCGGGTTTTACTCATAAATTTCAAAGTTATTCAGATAAAAATTGCTTCTTGAAACTTCTCCTATCAACGCCCGTGCTATCTGGTCCAGTCGCAGCTGTTAGTCAATTTTGCTGTTAGCAAGCTGGACAAATCCTTCTTAAGTAGTGTTGTTGTGTTTGATGTGACAGTAGCTGACAGGCTAACGCTAACGGTGCATTTACCTGTCCACAGGTAAGCTGTTCGCGTTGCATTTACTAGCTAGTGTTTTATCACTACATTACTACATGCATAAGAAACAATGATTTAAATGTGTTTTTTGTTTGTTTGTTGCCAGTTAACATTCTTAGCAAACGAACCCTGCACTAGGACCCAGCGGGTCTTTTGTTTGGGTTGCCCTTTATGCCGCTCTATGTGTATGTAGCCTAACAAAAAATAAATCACAGGACACTGACACTGTGACATGATGAAAACCAGGTCTGGGGCAGGGAGTGCGACTCACCGTCAGATGGTAAAATATTCACCCTATCTACCCAACAACTCCAGTTTAATCCGACAAAATCGTCGAGATTAGGATTTCGCCGATCCAAAGCGGCCATTGCTGCTCTTGCGCGTTCACGAGGTGATACAGTCAGTTCACGCGCACCACATCCGCGTCACAAAGCTCGCGGCCGCGCTAAACTGTGTGGCCGTCAACAGAATAACGCCATATTAACGACCTCATCATGAGCTCATCAGCACAGCCTCTTCCTCTGTCTGAAACGGACAGAGTGAAATCTAATAATGTAAAAATTGTCATTATACAAATTTTACAATAAAGATCCCCAGCAAAATATCTGTTAAACTCTGTTTTATAACTAGCAGAATACATCTGTACACTATAATAGACCGTGAGTGTGATTGTTGAGATATCAGGGGTCAGTAATTGGTGTTACATCTTTCCTTAATTCATGCCGCAGATGGAATTTAAACTGTAGGTTCCTTGCAGGGTTTTCAGGGTATACATGCATCACAACAACCACTGTAACTAAATACAGTTCTGGTTATAATGTAATGTGGATAGATATTGTACACGCAAGTATTTTTTTTCTGTGCAGAGCTAATAACACAAAGGACCTCAACACTTGCCATGTGTACCCATCCCCTGCCTGCTGTGTGGCTGTCTATTAAATGTTAAAAGATCAGTGAAAATTACCCATCAACAGACCAAAACCCTAAAATATTAAATTGCAATCATATTAAAGAGATAAGTAGCAAATCTTCAAATTTAAGAAGCTGGAGGATGTTTGGTATTTTTATTTGATAAAGGACTTGAATCAATTATCAAAATTGTTGATTAATTTTCTGTTGATCAACAAATCGTTTAACTAAATCTGCTCTCAAAAAAGAATACAGAGGTTGCAACCACTATAATTTCAACAACTCTGAAATCAAATATACTGGGCATATATGCAAGATTAACACGTTTATATTATGTAAAATTAGTTCAACAATAAAGGCCAACTTGTGTATAGTTTCTAGATTATAGCCTGCAAGCCTGAATGTTTTATTACAGTTTTGGGTAAGTATCAGCACCAATGGATCAGGCACTGATGCTTTCACATCTGGTTCAGTGACAGACCACAGCAGTGTGAATGTAACCTAAAATTTAACAGGACTGATGAGGCCTGGTAGAAGCTGTATGTCTGCCACCTAGTGTGTGTCAGACTGTATTGTTGTATTGTTACCTGGCCTTGCTCAGCACAAATTAATTAAACTCAGACATCAGCTCTTCTTCTCAAACCATGAGAAGCAGGAAGTGTGGCGTGACTAATTAGTCTACTTTGTGAATCTTAAGCTCAGTGTGTGAGAGGTGTCAGATCTTGTTCACCCGTCTGATGGAAACATTATGTACAGTATGTCTGCTACCACCATGAAGCAATGAGGCATAAAATAAGACACGCAACAAGGAATCCAGTTCTTCCTTTTAATGACGAACAGCATTTCATGTCCACGCAGTATCTTCCTGGACTGTAATAGGAATTCCTGTCTCATCTATGTGACACTTTTATCAAGACAGTGGTGGATCAAGCTAGAAACTGGTGAATCAAGCAAGGCTATATCAAAGTAGGAAATCATAATGATGGCAGTGATAGAGAAAAACAGCTTGTCTTCCCTTATAACAAAGTGGAGGTATGCAGTTAATTAGAAACAGGTTACAGATCAGTCAATTGTTTGTGAAACTAACAACTAGCTAAAGCTATTAAGTTGATAGTACATTATAGGACCTTTCTTGGGTATTTTCTTAAATACCTTAATTTAAACATTGTAAACATGCAGGACAAAGAGAAAAAAAAGCATGTCCTTTCAAGGAAAAATATCATAAATTTGACCTAATAAGTGTAATAGTTTTAAATGTAAAATTCATAAACAGTGAACGGATATATCCACCACATTCAACACTAGGTTAAAATTGCGAATTTAGCCTTACATAGTGAGATGAGGCGCAACGTAACACAAAAAAGATTCAATGAAATTGCTTTCACCCATTATAAATAATCTCATATTGGCAACTGAATTACTTTTCCAATGAACAACTATTTAACATGAATTCATTGTGACTACACTTTTTGATGCCTATTGCATGTTTTAGGATTGGACTGAAATTTGATTTTGTCTACACTCTAGACTTGGGTTAATAATAAATACACTTCAAGTATTTAATATGTAATTCGTGCACTCAATAGCCCTGAAGTTTTTTAAGAAAATGCTGATGGCGGAAATGATGTATGGTACAAAAATACAGTTGGCAGTTAACAGGTTGACAAAGTGATGCATTATTATTATTATTATTATTATTATTATTATTATTATTATTATTATGGGACAGTTCAATTTGGGTACTTGGGTATAAATATGTAAAAACATGGAAACTGAGCATCTATGAGAAAAACATTTTTGACTGCTACAATTTCCCGTATTGATTTCACTATGAACAACTCAAGTTTTAGTTCCTTTCTGAAATGTATTTGAGATAATACAGCCCTAAATACAAAATTAATACATAGCAAAAAAGAAGCAGCCAGTTTTGGAAATGTATACCTTGCAATCTACAGTATTTTTTTTTAACAATTAGTACCAAAATGACTCATTCAATAACACAACATGTTAGACAATTTTGAAATGAGGAAGCTGTGCAGTTAAGATGGCCTAACATCTCCCTCCACATCTGCAGGCAGGTTGGCTGATTTGTGGAAAGGTGTTTCCTTGTAAATGAACCAGCAGTTGCCACCCCACAGGATGAGGTTAAGAAAACCAAATATCTGCCAAAAAATAAGACATAAGTCAAATATCCCACGCTGCGGATGTACACACACGTTTAAGCATGTCTGAAAAAGAGTAATTTGCATACAACTCACCACAGAGGCGTTTAGTCGGCCCATGTGAGGCATAGCACCTGGGGTGCACTTGTTGCTGCCATCCTTGCAAATTGTAAGAAGACCTATAATGGTTAAAGGACTGGTGGCCCACTTCACATCGGACAAGCCTTTAGCCCAAGCAGAGGATGATGCCAGCCACAAGAAGGCAAAGGCCGCAGTCACCAGCAGGTCCTTAGAGAAGAAAAATGACAATTAAACCGACCACAGTGGTAGCTTCACTAGAGGAGCTTTCTCGGGCGGAGACTACCTAGTGTAGTTTGTTTCTTAGTTGCTTGGGAACCACACCCTTCTCCTCTGTTTCATTTACACAACTCTGTTAAATGCCCTTTCTCTGACCTCCAGTTGGATTCCAGGATGAGATGGACTCCAGCAGCTGACGTCAGATGCAAAATTTTACATACAAAGCATAAAATATAAATATTGCCTGCATAGATAAAACTACATCCATACATTCAGATCAGTGGTATCACTACTGAATTTAAACAGCAGCTCAGGGAAAACACATGCAACACTTTCCTGCTTCATCTTTTTAAGTCCACACCGTGTAATTTCAGCTTGCTACATTTCTATGCTATTTATAGACAGAGAGGTGGACCAGGCTAAGCACAATCATTTCACCAAAACAGCTGAAAAATATGGCAAATCCAGACAAACATACCACAGTGGGGCCACGACTAGATTCTCTGTATATGTGCTGGTAGCCCAAGTAGAGGACTAGTGTTGCAGTGCTGTAGAGAAAGGCAAACACTCCAATACAGACGTAAAATTGGGCAGAGGATGAGTGGTCTCCAGTCAGGTAGTAAGTAGTGGTGGTAGTTTGATTGATTTTGCAGTCAGGGACATTATAAGGATGCTGCATCAACCTGTGTAAACACAGATAGATTTTTTAAAATTACAACAATCCTAAAAGTAAACACACACTTTCCATTAAGGTGGTTCCTCGCTGTAAAGGGGTGTAAGACTATTTGTGTTTGCTCACATACACACACACACACCTGAATGGGTAGCTAAAGTCTGCCGGTACTTCAGTGACAATCCCTTGGCACTGGATGTTGAAGCTGGTTGAGCCGCTGTAACCTCCAGTCGTAGCAAAGGCAAATATGGAGAACACCTGCAGCCATGGACACGAGATAAGGGGAGACACGTTGGCATATGAGGAAGTTCAGGACAGAGTGCTGATCAAACCGTCACACACACACATGCTTCCTTTAATCTTAAGCAACACACTTTTGACAGGAAATCCTCATCTTAATCATAGGATGCCATCACTGTGAGTGGTGTGCAGCAGAACCATGTCCTTAAATTTAACGGCATACAGAAGTAGCTAAAACTAGTAGCAGAATATAATGTTTTATCCAAAAGTGGAAGCACACAAAAACATTATGAATTGTTATATTTGCCTATGAATTTTGTTAAGCATAATATCAATCTTAACAGTTAACTAGTAACCAAATATATTTTTTCTATATTATAAGAGACATCATTAGCTACAGGTGCTACACTAAACATGCTAACACAGATTTTGAGCCGTATAACTTGCAGTTGACGTCTTGATGTGCTGGCCTGATAGAGACTGATAAACGCCCCCTGAACTACTGTGCATACCATATTTGAAACGGTGTTACAGCTCAAAGGAAGAGTTGCATAGTGGGTCACAAGACAAACAACACAATCAATTTGTAAGGTATTTTTTTCTCCCAGGGATGGACAGCTAGTGTGAAAGATACCCCGCCGTTGGCCATATGGTAAAACAAAAATGTGGGGGAAAAAACGACGTAACGTTACCCATTCTAGCAAACGGATGAATGCCAAAGGCTCTTTCAGAGGTCCCAAGTCAAAACTGAATCCCGAAGTCAGCACTTTCTGATGAGAAATAAAGATAAAATGTAAGAAAAAAAGACGTTATGCTGCGGAAGAAGCCACACACGAATAGGTGTGTTTGCTAAGAAGTGTCCAATCATTATGCGCCATTAACCGCTTTCTTACTGTCAGCGCCGTTACCTGGGCGACGGATTCCATCGTTTGTCCGGATAAAAAGACCGTTAGTATCGATAATGTGTCTCCTTTCCTGGATCTTTTGCAGCTCTTTCGATGCTCTCGTTGGGTCAAACTTTTCTCCAACTTCAGCGAATCGTAGTAGATAACACGTGATCACTGACGTTAAGGCGTCGACAAGGGCGTTGCTAACACATAGTGCTGAAATTTGGTCTTTATGATTTCAGTACTTGTGTGTTTAAGTAGGCTAGACTATACTGCATATTATGTAAACTGCTCATCACATGTAGCCTAATAGTTTGATATTTGCATAAGGATGCAATGATGGAAGAAGTATCAGATCCTTTTGTGAAAGCAGCAGTGCAATGTAAACCCAAGGAAAAGTCCTAATTTGACTAAAGTACAGAGGTATTAACAGCAATATTAAATACTTACTTAGCCTAAAATAAATACTTAATATACTTAAGTATCAAAAGTAAAAGTACTCATTATGCAGAATGGCCCCTGTCAGAGTATAAGTTAATGAATAGATTAATGAATAACGAAATATATATATAATATATATTATTGGATTATTATTTTTCATTATTATTACTTATGTATTCATATTTAAGCAGCATTTGATGTTATAGATAGTCAAAGTGGAACTAATTTAACACTGTACATGTAGTGTTATAAGGTAAGTATTAGCTATATAATAAATATATTTTAGGGACTGAAGACCATGTTTGATCATGTTTATGTTCACGTTTATTTTCACATAATTTCCACTTAATTATAGTTCACGTGCTCCACAAATACTCTTAACATATGCACACTAACCCACTTCTGTACATAGAGTAACGTATTATCCATACAGTATTTATTCCAGCAATCTTTGCGATGTATACTGTATATAACAGCTATAGCCTGCTTGTATTTGTTTAGCTTGATATCTTTGTTTAGCTGTATGTCTGTATCTATATCGCCCTATAGAGTGGTGCTCTGTGCTGTATATTGAGAGCTACTGACTCAACATACTTTTTACATACAAAAATTCAGATTTTGATATATCTTCACATATAAACTGGTGTTACCGTGCAGCGTTTGTTGCAGTGTTCATCTCACATAATGGATATTTTAATGCTTAAACCCACGATTTGTGACTGAGTAGCTACTATACAAAGATGGAACCTCAAGAGCCCCAAAAGCTCCAGGTTCACTGCATTAGTGCATTAGTAGACCTTGGTTATTTTATTTTGTCTTGTTTTCACATAGTGCATACACCTAAATAAAGTTGTGCTCTATCAAATTACCATAAAGTGACACGCAGCAGACCTGGGGCCACTTTGTATCCCAGCCCAGGAGTACTGGTGGTTGGTTTCTGGGTCTCTGGGTGTATAATTAAACCATGTGTTGTCTTCTGTGTGCACTAGTGTCTGCCTAGTACCGGTGGAATTTGGAGGTGACAGGGTTCATAAAACACAATGCACAGAAGGCATGAGATGTGAGTAGGGGGTCTATTGGGGCCCGTTTTAAATATTATATTTTTGCTCAAGACATGATGATGGTAACAGCTGAACAGAAACAAAATACTTCATGCTGCCTCCAAAAAGGTGAAGTGCACCCATTTCATTCCAAATTGCAAAATTCAAATGCTTGAAATTATTCAGGTTATTATTCAAGTTATTCTGTTATGTAGTGGTGTCTTTAATGATATCTACTTTTTTTTTTAACAAAGTGTAACTCTAAATATGTTAATTTCCACCTAGCTTCAGAGTTTGCAGAGTGTAAAATGTCAAAAAAAAATGCTCTGGGAGTATACAGTGAATGCAAAGTAATGGTAATTACTTTCCACTAGAGGTCGCCATTTCCACAGACATTACATGAGCATTGTTAAACTAACCATTTATACAAAGCAAGGCATGTGTTTCCCATGAATCCCATCAGTGTAGACTGAACTCATTCACACACAGGCTGTCCATGTAGTTCCCTCAGTTTGGGTCAATGGAAATGTTCATTCTAGGGCTTGGTAAGCAGGGAAATTTAGGTACACTTGGTTCCATCCTATAGTTTGCCCACCTTCTCTCAACACACAGTGCAGCCAAAAAGAAAAATCTGGGTCCTTGTAGAAAGGCACAGTTCTCATCCTAACAGAGTACATCTCGAAGGAATAAGAGTGGCTTTGTTCTCCACCTTCTAATAGTTGACTGGGCTGCCATGGGGGAGGGGCTGAAACTCCATTGTACAGTCCCCTTAGTGGAGGAATGCTGCTCTACAGATCAGATTGTTTGGCTTTCTGAGTGAATCTGGGAATTAAGAAATACACAAGCAAGACTTAAGACACACAAAGGGTATTCCTGATGCACCAAGGCACATTTGAGTGTAGCTAAGTTGTGGATTCAAATTCAAGGTTTCGTTGAAACTTTTTATTTTTGTGATGAGATGACACCTTTTGTCACCTTGTTGTCACAGGCTCGCAAACTTGTCGGACGGGTTGTGCCACACCAAAGGCTAAACATGAGAATAATCAAATAGTCCGCATGATGAGATCAGGTTCCTCCCATCTTCTACAAAGAGAGTTTCAGTTATCCTACTGGTATGACTAGGCAACAATGTCCCATCCCGCCCAACTGTTGGTTTACAGAAAAGATGACCCGGCGCGCTACAAGAGAAACCTATATATATATCTCAAATATAGATTACAGTTTGTGGTCTGTAGTTTGAATCTGTTCAGTCAGGCCTATAGCAGCTATGAGTATGGGGATTTTTTTTTCCTGCAACCCATGACCAGTAGTCATGGGTTTGTTATGACCCACTGTCCCATCACATGCACAAATTTAATCAAGAACACAATATGACATATTGCAACCAACAAAATGAATAAATATCATTTAAGAATGCAGCAGGTTATAGCCTACAAAAACATCCACTCTAATTAATTTACAGAAGTTAAGATCATATGACAGAAAGGTTAGTTTTTCTCTTTGGCCCTGTTCTTCAGCTATCTCAAAATAGTTGAGACTGAGAACTGAGACTGGAGTGCAGAGACATAAATTAAATACTGTATTCAATAAACTGTGTTAATGTCTATGTAATAAGGGTTGTCTTCCAAAATATCTGCCATTAAAAAGGGGCCACTAGTAATTTGTTAGGAACAAATGTCATTATATTATGTGTTAATCTATATCTGCATAAACAGAGCATTTCAAATACTCTGTGTGCACAGGATTTCGATTCATTGATGGCAAGACTGTTCCTCTGGTGTAGGGATTACGCACATTCAGTGTGATTTAATCTCTTGTTTGAGCCTCCCAACATCACACCAGATCCAGATGTTTAATCCCTGACACAGTAAACTGTAGCGTGAAGTAAAGTGTGAAGAAATGACAGTCACACAATGATAACTTGTGTAACATGTGCCATGTATTAAGGCACATGTTACACAAGTTATCATTGTATTTCATTTTGTACGTCTTCAAGAAATTACACTGAAATGTCATACAATAAGACATTATATTATAGTCATCACACAGGCTAGTGAAAACACACCTCGGAATTCAAAGCACATATGCTTTTTGGACATCTGTTTTGTGGACATCCCAACAACATTTTCACCTGTGAGTTGTGTATTTGCCTAAAGAATTAACTAATATTATCATATGGCAGGTGGAAACACAAGTTAACATGAGGGGGAAAGGGCTTTTCATCTTCTTGGACTCTAGGAAAATAAATTGGGAACTTAGGTAACCTATTAGGCCTATTACATTTTGAATAACAGAGCCTGGTTGGTGGACTAATGGGGCTGAGCCAATTAATTATAAAACAGCATTACGGTAAAATTCCACTGTTATTACTGTGTGTGTAACGTCATTGTCAACTATGAATGTCACCTGTATTTAAATAAGCCCCCTGCCCCACCCAAAGACAGCCACTAGTGAGCGAAAAATGCTATTTTTCAGCTTTAAATTAAGTTCTGGCTGGATGGAGTTATATGATAGTGTTGCTCAACCTATCTAGCCGGGCTTTGACATCTACGCTGCTCCTCTGTTTGACACCGCCTTTTCAGATTTGAACCAATCAAAACAGCAGATAGGTGGGCCAGAATAGAAGGCCAGCCAATCACAGTGGCTCGTCTCTGCACAGAGCATTACGACCCGCAGACACAATTTGCGTGATCGTTACAGTGTATCATGTTGGCTAAGGAGTTGCAGCGCGAATAATTGGTGTGAAATACTCCGGTTAATTTGGAAAAGTGCGATTCTTTTTTCTGTTTTGATATTCTTCCCGCTGCTGTGCGGAGAAATAGTCGGAGCTTTGAGGTCGCTCCGTGTTTTCAAAGCCCGAAATAGTCGCTGTCAGGTGTTTTGTTGATGTCATCCGCGGCAGAGCTGTAGCGACCTTCAATTTCTAGGCAAGACCAGGATAAACAAAGACTCGTTTTTGGGTGTTTTTTCCGTATTTGTTTTGTTTTCTCTGCCAGTGACACTAGCGACGAGGATGGGACTTTTGCTGCCCTGTATCCTGCTGTTATCGGTCTCCACTTTCACAGTCGGTTTAGATTCTCAGCAGGGATCCAAACCCCTCGGACAGTCGCTTTTTCAGAGGCATTCATACATTGAAGAGGAAGCTGCGAAAATCGTAAAGAGGTCTCTGCCTGCATGGCTGGCTGCATCACCACATCACAAGATAAAACGAAGAAGCACCGAGCAGGGCGACTCCTGCAAAGCTCTTCAAGGATATGAGACCAAGTTAGCAGGCAACACCCACAGTGTAAGTTACCAACTGAGGTCCTGTTACTCTTTGCACGTCTGACATTTAAATGAGCCTAGAGAAGATGATGCGCAGGTGCTAACCAGGTGCACGAATAGGCCTAATCAGCTATTCAGTGTACTCAGAAACCCAGCTACTGATGGGCTGTTTTCCATTCAACTGTAAGCCCTGAAGCCCAGGGCAACAGTTAGATAGAAGATATTGCTCTGTAGATTTATTTTTCCTCTTGTGCAACAAAAACACGCAATTAAAGCATTATACATCATGTATCATAATCAAAATGCCTGGCAGTGTCCAAGTTCTGGCCTTGCCTACAGCTTTCCCCAAGCTTAAACTGCCATTAAATGTACCTTCTTGCCTTTCTGTTGGCTACCAGTTTTGGACTGCCATGATTTTTCTCCTTTCATATTTGGTGCAGTGAAATACAGTGTAACAACAACAACGCCTTAAAGCATTTTCCTCATGCTTTAAGAACTACGTAGGCTCCACTGAAGCACTGCCAAACCGGTTTACCTGTCCAATGCTCCACTAATAGCAGTGACCTATATCTTACTCTTCTCAAAGATGCAGCTGTATTTTGTATTTTGAGGATCCCACTTTTCTCTGCCTCACTGAGAGTGAATCTGCCTGAATGTTGACAGGGAAATTGTCTCAAGGGAATCCATGTGACCGGCTGTGTGGTAGTTATTTTGTAATTAAAAGCTGTGTTTGTGTGGTAGTGAAAGCAGTTAGCAAGCAGGGAGTCTGTTAGGATACAGAGAGACTACAGCGTTTAGTTTTTACTTGCACTTAAATCCAGGATAGGAGAGTAGGATACATTTGGTATCACCAGACGTATTATGGATTTAGCACGGAATTTACTCAGGAAGAGAATGAACCCAAATTAATGCGACTTTTAAAATATCTACGCAACTATGCAATGCTCTTCTCAAAACAAACAGGACGCTGACCACAGCAGAACCCTGTGCTGCTTATTTGCCTAGCTCCTCATTGCCTTGTGATCAACTTTGCATTGCAGTCTTTGTATACTTGGCCTCGGTAATCTAAAGTCGACAGAATTCCTAGAGGCTCAGCCTTGTCATTCCCCTCGAGTTTACTGCTGCAGGTCTCACCAGTACTGGAGCTGCTTACAGCATGAGCTGCTCAAAGAGACCTGCCTCAAACTGTTTGTCAATGCTCACATACGGTAGTTGAATTGGTTTTACCAATCAAGACTTTTATATCAGGCAGCTGAACTCCAACAACGAAAGCAAAAGTATTTTTGTCAGAACCACACTACTAAACTGGCTTGGTTTGCGCAAAATTATCGCCAAGGTGAAAATCTGATTCTTGACCTTAGTTTTAATGTGGTATCCAGTAGTTGTATTCAGAAGTCTATGCTGAGAGCAATTGGCTTGAAGCCTTGTGCTTGCTGAAATACTTGTCTGGCCTGATAAGTGGTGCTTTACTTTGTACACTGTGTCATCTATGCTTGAACACAATGGTGAGGTGAAACATGGTGCCAGTCAAAGGAAAAATACAGTCTGGAGGCAAAATTCACAAATAGGTTTTGACTGCAGTTTATAATTGTGTTTCATCCCTTTTTGTCAGCCAGGCTCAAACGGCTGTTCCTCTCATAATTTAGTATCATGCACACAGATATTTAGACATACTCCTCAACTGGTGCTGTGCCTGTGATTTTTAATATGTTTATTTTTTATTATATTTAATATATTCTTCATATATGAACATTCTTTTGCTATTTTCCTTTCCTCAGTATATCTTCAATGACCTGAGCGGGTCAGTGTCGCTGGCCTGGGTTGGAGATGGCACAGGGGTGAGTGTTATATACTCTTCTCCATTTGCATCTAACATAACATGAGTAGGACAAACTTGGCTGGATTATTCAGTGAACTGCATGAAAGTGACAGGGTAGTCTGCCTGCAAAGAACCTGCATTACATAATGAGTTCCCTCACATCAGGGTCACATGCACATCAATAAATGATCCATGCTCCACTTTCCTCAAGCCAAACCTTCTTTCTTGGTAGGTCATCCTGGCTTTGACGACTTTTCAGGTGCCCTTCTTCATGATAAGACTTGGGCAGTCCAAACTCTATCGAAGGTAAGTCTCATGATCTCACCTGTTAGAAAAAGTACGTGGTTTGTTTCCGATTTGCATTTCATTTTTGCTGCGCCCATTTGTCTGCCAGTGAGAACTACGGGAAGTCATTCCAGGATGTGACCAACCTCATCAACAACACCTTCATCAGATCAGAGTTTGGCATTGCTATCGGCCCCGAGAACTCTGGGAAAGTAAGTCTTGTCCTCCGGTTGTAAATTCACCACATTTACTTCATGTTGTAATTAGAGTTTTTACAAATGTAGCGCTTCTGTAATGTGTCCCTGCTGTAAAGAACCATTAACATCTCATCACCTTGTATGGTTTCATCAGTCTGAATTTTGGACTCTGTCTTGTAGGTGATTCTGACAGGAGAAGTGTCTGGGGGTCATGGGTCTCGGATCTTTGTCTCCGATGACTTTGGAAAGAGTTTCACCCAACAGGACCTGCCCTTCATCCCCCTGATGCAGATCATATACAGCCCTGACAATTCCAATGTGCTGCTGGTCCTCAGCAACAACGTAAGTAGTGAATGTTAAAGAGCTACATTTTGTTTGGAAAGTAACCAGTTTGGATGTCAGTTAGCTGGTCTATATAAACTTGAAAGCTCCAGTTCTGTATGTGGGTATCACAGATTAGTAGAGCTGCCTTTTCCATGACCTGTTGTAAAACCCTCAAGCAAAGTCAATCATCTCTCTTTCTTGTAGCAAGAAGACTCTCCTTGGTCAATTATTTATTTTTTTTCTGTGTTTGCACAGAGTACATTTATAGCCATGTTAGGCTATGGTGTTTATGGGCAGCTCTAGTCTACCAAGTTCGAGTGTCATTGCATTGAATTATGAGTTCATGATTTAATAAATCTTTTTTTTTTCTGCCCTCAGAATGAACTGTGGCTGTCTGAAGATTTTGGCAGCAACTGGAAAAAGATCCACGACATGGTGTGTCTGATGAAATGGTAAGAGACGAGACAAACTGACGATATCAGCACCTTTTGTCAGGTGCTTAGTGAACAAACAGCGGTGTTATTCAATATCCCCAAGTGTCTGTGTCTCAGGGAAATATTTCAATGCAGTGAGATTAGGGAGGAGTGGATGGAACCCCATTCTTATTGGCCTGGCATGTAGCAAAGATTTCAAGAAGTGATATGGTATCTGTTAGTCAGTTGTGAAGTCTTTTCTTTAGTTTTAGGTCCTCCAGCAAGCTAATTATTACAGGTAACAGGAGACAGTGGAGTTCCACCTCTCTTTACTGTTCTTTATTGGTGATTAAAGCAAAGTATGTTTAACCATGTTTTGACTTCTTCAGAGTTATGCTGAGTTGCTGTCTCTTGCTGATGGTTTTTAGATTTGTTATAACGTTACTTAACCCAAGAAAAACATGTTCATAGTTTTTAGAGCAGCAACGATTAGTCGATTAATTGATCGAAAGAAAATGAATTGCTAATATCAATTTTGATAATCGATTAATCGTTTTTTCCAAGCAAAAATGTCAAACATTTGCCGGTTCCAGCTTCTTAAATGTGAGGATTCGCTGCTTTTCTTGTTGTTTCTTGTTATTCTTTTGTCATTTATGACAGTAAATGAAGAGTCTTTTGGTTTTGGACAAAAGCAATTTGAAGACGTCACATTGGTCTGAGCATTTTTCACAACTTTTTAAACTTTTTATAGACCAAACAGTTAATCGTGAAAATAATCTGCGGATTAATTCATAATGTAAATAATCGTTAGTTGCAGCCCTAATAGTTTTTCTCCTGAGACTTTAATTGTTGCCACACCATTGCAAAGTAGGCAGTAACTCCATGGCAGTTGGTGACTGTGACAACTAGCTGTGTTGTGGCCAAGCCGTCGCAGCACTCTAGTTGTTTTAGAGGCCCTTCCTGGTATGTATTACTTAGTAACCTTGGCAGCTCTAAATATCTTTTTAGTTTCAGTTTTAAGGCTGTGTTTTCAAGGTCACCGTATCCAAGACGACTCTATATACAAAACAATCTTCCTGAAACATAACCTTTTATAACCATCCCAGAGACGCTGATCTGAACAGGCTCCAGGAAAATGGGTCATTTTCAACTGGGGCAGGAGCTTTCTGAAGTCAAAACACAGCGCTCAAAAGAAAGTACATATTTAGAAAGGGCATGGCTGTATGCTGCTTGTATCTGATAAGCCATGTCATGTGATGCTTATCATGGGAATAGATGGAGAATGCATTAAGAATCCTGTATTGCTTCCTTGATGCAGGAATGCTCCTCAGCATTTCCTGTCCTGATTTTGTTGTTTATTGAGATGAAAGAACACAGAGAAATGTCGTATGCTTGTAAACAAAGCAGTCTCCATCTATTTTGCTTCCATGTCCTTCCAGACACTGTGGACTCAAATGTGTGTGTCTGCTTATCTGAAATTCTTGGTACTCTCCTCTTTGATTCTAGGGGAAGGAAAAATACCATCTTCTTTACAGCCAGCCTCAATGGATCCTGCAGTAAGTGATCCCTTCTTTCAGAAAAACCTGAAATGAAATATTAGCATGTGCAACTCAAACCCAGATCTACTTTGACCTCATCAGGTGTATGTTTATGCATGTAGATTACTGAGGAGCAGTACATGGAATATAATGTCTTTTAAACGTTCTCAAGACAGTTTAAAATATAAGCAATCCCCAGCTCCTCCTGTCCACATGTTGAAGTGTCCTTGGGCAAGACACTGAACCCCAAATTGCTCCCGATGGTCAGGCCAGCACCTTGCATGGTAGCTTGCTGCCATCGGTGTGTGAGTGTGTGTGTGAACGGGTGAATGAGAGGCAAATTGTAAAGCACTTTGGATAAGAGCACTATATAAAAGGAGCCATTTACTTCTAAATTAGCATATTTTTGGTGCACTTTTCATTTCCAAGTTGTCCTATGTTTTTTTCTTTTTCTTTTTCTTTCAGGTGATCGGGGAATGTTGGAACTGAGGAGGACGACAGACTTGGGTAAAACCATCAAGACTGTCGCCAGTAAGATCTACTCCTTCGGCCTGGGTGGACGCTTCCTCTTTGCCTCTGTAATGACCGGCACGGTGAGTATACAGTAGGTTCAAATCCCCAGCAGGCACAGAAACATGATCAGGCAACCAGAGGGCAAAATGTTGATGGTGTAGACCTTTGTGTTTGTAAGAAAAAGCTTCAGTCTACTCAATTTGAAATACAATATGCTGTTGTGAGGTGAGCTGTGTCACGCTGTACCTCTAGGTTGTTTTCATGTCTCTGTGTGTGTGTTTAAGAGGGAAGTCATTGGGTTAGTATAACCCATGAGCAAATATGGGGAAGTATGGTATTTTAGGTCTCTGGTTCTGCTGTATTGATATTGACACTTTTATTTAACTGTCCATCTTGAGTCTTGAGTTATAGGAGTGCAATGCTAAATTAGTGGAGAACTCTTTTAATTGTCACAGCTGAGGGGGAAATGGTCATAGAAAACAACAACTGACCATATTTACTGAAATGGTCAGAATCTGCATAAATGAATAGTGTGCTAAATGTGTGCTCCATGGCTAGCTCATGTGGACATAGTTACACTCAAAATACGTAGCTCTCATGACACATATTGTGTGCTTCCTTGTGTGCATGGCCCTGTTTCTTTTCCTTTGCCTGGTTTTATCAATTTAATCAAGTTCATTGGCATGATATAATTACTCTCCAAACTGTTCTTTTTCTCATTATTCCCTCTTTTTCTTTCTGTCTTTCACTGCAGGGCACTCTGAGGATGATCCACGTGTCCGTGGACCAGGGTGAGACGTGGAACATGGCCCAGCTGCCCCCTGTTGGTCACGAGCAGTTCTACTCCATCCTGGCAGCGAACGATGAAATGGTCTTCATGCATGTCGACGAGCCGGGAGGTCAGTCCATACAGAAACCTCACCTGTCTACTCTTCATATTGTATAGCAGAGAAATAATAATATTTAAGAGAAGGAGACAGTGTGTTTGTCTGCGTAGAGAATGTAATTCAAAGAAATGTTAATTACATGTACTTTTTGGCCATGTAGTGAACTTGCACCATATAAACATGTAACACCTCATTATCCAGGGAATTTTTTATTACTATCAGTGCATTCTTTCAAATGACAGTGTGTGTGAACCACTTTGTGTTTTTTTCTCCGTCCACAGATACAGGATTTGGCACCATTTATGTATCAGATGACCGGGGCACTGTGTACTCCAAATCATTGGAGCACCACCTTTACACCACCACGGGGGGCGACACAGACTTCACTAACGTCACCTCCCTGCGAGGAGTTTTCATCACCAGTGTCCTGGTGGAAGGTAGCTCTATTCATGTGCCTGTGCTTAGATAAAGGAATAGCAACACATGCCTATACTCAAATTCCCCTCAGAAAACACACACACGTATGACTTCTCCATTACATACCAGAGGGAGGGCGTTAGCTAAATATTTAATTAGCTGTTCAGCGTTAGATGTGCTGTCCGTCTGAAGCGGCTGGCTGACACTTCACCAGAAATACCTCGCCACACCACCTAAATCTAAACTCCATCATGTGTGCTACTCACTTCCTGTTGAAAAATCCCCTCCGTCTTTCTCCTTATAATTTGGGGGTAATTTAAGCTTTATTTGCACACATTGTTTTGGGATAGGAGTATCAGCTAAATGCTTAAGACTACCTGTAAATGTAATATCCTTGTGTTGTTGTTCCAGATAACTCTGTGCAGTCTGTGGTGTCCTTTGATCAGGGAGGGGAATGGGTTCCACTGCGGAAACCTGACAACAGCAAGTGTGATGCTACAGCCAAAGACCCAGACAAGGTAAAGAGAGGAAACTGGTGTGTCCGGAGAAAAAAACTAAGATAGAAAGTTGATCGGTCTTGATCAAAATATAGGGTTAGATTGTATTCCATTGTAAGATGTGTGATGAACTGAGTTTTGATAAAATTACTTTTGGACTGCAGTGTCAGAAAGGCCAAACACAGTACATCCACCATGGCGGTATTTGTTATTTCATGTTATTGTTTTGACTTTCTCAGTGTTAGCACTATCAACAGTCAGATACCAAATGCTGCTTGTGTTTGTGTCAACAGTGCAGTCTCCACATCCACGCAGCTTACAGTACTGCTATGAAGCTGAATGTCCCGATGCTACCTCTGTCTGAACCAAACGCTGTGGGTCTCATCTTAGCTCATGGTAATTATCAGTTCAGAGCTTTCACACCAGTTATTGGAAGTTATTTAATTGGATAAACTAGAGTTGTTGTTTTTTTTTTTGTTGTTTTTTTGCCATCTTTTTTTCTGCCCATGTGTATCTCATCAGGGAGTGTTGGTGATGCCATCTCAGTGATGAGGCCTGATGTGTATGTGTCTGATGATGGGGGGTACACCTGGATAAAGGCCCTCGATGGACCCCATCACTATGCTATTCTGGACTCTGGAGGGCTGCTGGTTGCTGTGGAACACAGCCCCACTCAACCTACCAACAAGATCAAGTGAGTTACAGGTAGAGGGAACAGAGGAGTTTGGGTTGGACCATTTGACATGTCAAAACGTCTTTCGTGAAAAAGACTAACTGAGTCAACTCACAGACCTCCACAATGACAACGAAGACAGTAGGAATATTTTGGGATTTTCTTAAACACCATTAAAAGATTTTTGCAAGGTTCCTAGTGGACCTGGTACAAGTGGAATAATCCACTACACAAGGACAAACCCTCCTTTTTTACACAGCAGTGCTAATTTTGCATTATATACAACTCCCTCTCATATGTTACGGCGTTACTTTAAAAACTTTTGGGGTTATGCTAATGTTTGTACACTCTTTGATGTCCTGACAGATTTTCTACTGATGAAGGACAGTGCTGGGGTGTGTACACCTTCGCCAAAGAACCCATCTACTTTACTGGGCTGGCATCAGAGCCGGGAGCTCGCTCCATGAATGTCAGTATCTGGGGCTACAGAGACTCCCTCCTCAGCCAGTACTGGATCTCCATCACCATTGACTTCAGGGACCTTCTCACCAGAGACTGTGAGTGACATAATATTATGTTTGATACAATAAAGATAATTTATTAATATTTTGTAATTTGTTTGAGATTATATGTAACAGAGTCCAAAATATTGATGTTTGTAGGTGACGACCAGGACTATGTGCAGTGGTTGGCCCACTCTGATGACATCAGTGACCCTAATGATGGTTGCATGCTGGGCTACAAAGAGAAGTTCCTGCGTCTCAGGAAGGACTCTGTTTGCTGGAACGGACGAGATTATCAGGTCAACACTCAGCCAACCCCGTGTCCGTGCACCCTGGACGACTTCCTGTGGTAAGACATTCGCTGTGTCCCAAATCCGTACTACACACTAATTCCATACAGCATATACTACATACTGATGGTCATAGTATACTGTTTCTGCAGTTATACCAAAAGAATCAACGTACTTAACCACTTTATACTAACAGGAAGTGATACAATTCGTGCAATGTCAGACACATCAAACTGCAATTACAGAGGCAAGCGTGAATGTAGGCTATTTGTTCCATCCTTGCTTACCACCCGGCCATTTTCCGACTCTTTGCAGTGACTTTGGATACTACCGTCAAGAGAACAGCTCGGAGTGTGTGGAGCAGCCGGACCTGAAAGGCAAAGTGCTGGAGTTCTGTCTGCACGGCAAAGAGGAGCAACTGCAGACTAGTGGGTAAGGCTCCAACTTCAGCCTCTGAGTCCAACAGATCTCTGCGCGTCACAGGGTTTATCATTTAACATCAACGAATTACTGAAAATAATATTAAACCCAAAAACAGGCAATGTTTTTTTGACAAGATGTAGGAGGTAGCAGTGAATGTGCTGACCCACTCCTTTGATCATTGATGCCACATGACCTGCTTTAACTTGTCTGTTATTGTCTTGTCTGCTCGATAATTATCTTTATTATAGAGTCTTACCTGAGTAGTGATGGTAATAAAAGGTTCATTTTGCAGTAATTGTATTGAATCATTTTGATTTCTTTGATGTCCATTTCTTTATTTACAATATTAAAACAGATACTATGTAAATGTAAAAGATATTTTGTACAAGGCCATCACCGCTGCCACATGTTCTGGTAGAGAGAGTGACAGGATTGCCCTCGGTGTTGTGTTGGAGGAGAAAAGTGATGAGAATGAGGAAGTAATTGTCATGCAGACATCAGTCAGAGGAAGCAGATGAGGCTGAGAGTTAGTTTTCAATGAGGAAAGAGTGAATGCTGACCAAAGATGCAAAGGACATTTCATCATCTTTCATCATGTTTGCTTCACTGCACACATACTGACTTAACAGAAAACAAATAATTGTTACACAGAATGTGAAAATCCAGTTAAACCATTATGTGCAGTAGGTAGGGTAGCCTGGTGTATTGACACAGATTAATTTATGTGTAGGTAATTGTAATCAGAATCAGATTTATTGCAAAGTAGGTTTTATGATTATTTAATGATAATGAATACATAAACACTTCTTTAAAGATGTAAAAAAATGTATTTGGATATTTGCTATTAAAATATACATTGTTTTACAGTTTTGCCTGCTTAAGCGAAATGAATCTGAATCCGCATATCAAGTCAACACCGTGTGCAACTAACTATCATACACTCCTGATTGAGTGATCATAACATCATCAATGTGTCTTTGGTCCACAGCTACAGGAAAATCCCCGGAGATAAATGTGAGGGAGGGGAGATGCCTGAGCGTAAAGAGATCGACCTCAGTAAGAGGTGTGTGAGTGACCTCATGGGCCCAGAACTTCTGGTCAGTACCTCTGCCTACTATTAAATGTTATGAATGTAGATTTATTCATGCTGTATGTTTACCTACACTACATCTGTTCCCGTACAACAATTTTTCTTTCCTACTGTTTTTGTCTGCTGTTATTTTTTACAGATAGACAGTCGCTCCTCCAAGTCCGTACCCATCGTGATAACAGTCATCATCGTCATGCTGCTGAGCATCGCAGCAGGGGTCGTCTTCGTCAAGAAATATGTCTGTGGCGGCAGGTTAGTGTATCTTTCCCCTCCACATATATGTATATTCCAGTTCAGAACCAAAACCTGTCTACAGGAGAACATGTCAGGATAGCAAACTGTATCTTTGTAATTGAGTTAACACTTTTCTTTTACTGTCCTTCGTTGTGTTTGTGTATGTGTTGAATGTGTTTTTCTGTATTTTTCAGATGATTTTAAGCGACCTGACAGTATTTTGAATGCGCCCTACAGGTTCTTGGTTCACAGGTACTCGGTGCTGCAGCAGCATGTTGAGGACAATGCTGTCGAGGGGATGGACGACCCGCTGGAATCCAACCACACTCAAAATGGAAAGATAGAGTTTCATGATGACTCAGATGAGGTACAGTGGATACCTTTTCCTCCCTCATACACAGTCTAAGATAGAAACATGGGTACCAGGTTTTTCTTCTAAGATTGGGCTGGTTTTGCTTGAGTTTATTGATGTAGAAAGAAAAACTTTGCATGCCATGGGCCTCATTTATTAACCTATTAAACATTAAGGGCCCTGCAGTGATGAAGCCATGCTGTCCCACTGTGTACACCTACTGTACAGGCCCACTGCCTGCTGTGACAGCTGAACTTGTCTTAATAAGTGGTGAAGGTGTAGAAGGGAACAGAACAACATAATATAGCCCGCAATAATAATGAGATATAGGCTGATATTCATTTTCTTAATAAACACACAACATAGACAAACACTTTTGATAAGAATCTCTCAAATGTGTTGTGCTCTCTGGTGGACAAACTATGTAATGACACTGTTTCTAAATGACCTCAAACAAACCCTAACCATTTCTCTACTGCAACTTCTTGTTACTTATCAGCTGACGCATACACCGATACCAAAATGCTTGTGATAAGCTAATATTTGCTGTTACATCATCTCAGACAATCCGTCAGAATCAAGACGCCTGGGAGGGGACAGTCATGCTTTGCAGCTTTGCACCAATTTTTTGTCTACCTACTGTTTGTCACATGTCATTTTCTCACAAGTAAAACAAATTTTAAATACAACAGTAATCGGTCCAAGTTAAGAGTAAGTCAGGCACAAGTAAGTCAGTAACTGAGTTAGGCCTGTGTGTAAACATAAACATAATGGTTTCTTGTTTGCTCACCTGTGTTGCTTCTGGCTTCATTCGTTATTTTCTTGTCTTTACACAGGACCTGCTTGAATAGCAGGCACAACCTGTCGTGCAACTGAGCAACAGGTTTCCAGTTGACCTCGTGGCCGGCCGCTGTTCCTGTCACTCTTTGTCTCCAGCTACTTCTTCCTTTCACCTTCTTGTATGAACACTGGCCTCAGCTACCAGACGAAGAGTCTGTGTCACTCTGCTGTCATCTATGAAGTTTAATGATTGTACGGAGGCCTACTGGGACTAATGTCACAGTTGAGGAGAACTATGAAGGAGGTCTTGTAGTGTTGTGCTTCAGTTATTGATTCTATTGATTGAGTTTGAATCTCTAAGTTATTTATTTTAGGGAAACGAAGAACTGATGCAGTAATTTGAACTGCTGACAAAAGCCAGAGTAGTGGGTTTTGAAGCAAAGTTAATTGTATAAATCCACCACCATTGCATTACGGGTCCTGCCTCTCCCATCACCTGGGAGTGCTCCTGGAAATACTTCTCACTTAAGTTGAAGATCTGTGTCCTTTTTCTCATGCACTTGTACATAAACCTGTTTTTTGTTGCCATTTTTTGATGTGGTATCATCATATTTGGTAGGTGTAATAAACAAAAAACAAAAAAAAGGTTGCTGTTGGTAGCCGGTTAATAACTCTCCCAAACCACTTGAGTCTTAATGAAGTATTTGTCGGTCAAAAAGTGTGCCCCGGACAGCCAAGAGTATGTCAATTTTAGGTTTTTAGCCTCCTCCTCTCTGGGCACTGATTTGTGAAAACTCCTGTTGTAGTCTGTATTTGGAATACAAGCCTGCATACTTTTGTTACTTTTGTTACTCCATTGGCATTGAGATCCATGGTTGAAGTAATAAGACGCAAGTGGACATTTCCATTTGATAGCAATAACATGTTTAAATTCAGTATGTTGTCCATGCACGTTAAATAATCCAATGGGCACAATATCTCTAATGTATCCATTTGCTCCGTTTGATGAATGGAGATGTCATCGCGTGAAACACATTACGCATCAATGTATAATGTGGTGAAGTGTGTCTGTTTCAAGACAGGATTTGTTCAAAAATTAATGTCTGCAGTTCTAACTGCCTAAAGCACAAGGTCCTTTGTATGGTTAGAGTTTGTAGCTTAACATTTTTCCTAAATATGACCTAATGATTAACGTGATAAGACTGTAATAATCACTGTCGTGTTTATAATCATTTGAGCAGTTTTTGTACTAACAGACTTTTAAACTTATGTAACAAATGACAAATTGTGGTTTGGAACATGTTCAGAAATGACAGAAATAATTATAGTTTGATAGTAAATATCTACAGATATTTTTTACATCAGATTCAAATAACTGAATACATCAATATAATTTGGCGACAGCACAGGAGCAATGCGAAAAAACAAATCAATTATGTACATGTTGTATAGCATAATTAACACTGTAGCCTACTAGAAGAGGTAACATCCACTGGTTGTATAAGTTGCTTTTTTTAATTGGTATTTGCATCTGAGGTGGAGCAAATTCTCTAAAATAACAGGGTTGTTGAAAGTTTCTCACTGGAGTCTTTTATAGTGAGCTGCTGTTTTCTTTCATACTACTGTCATTTAGAATCAAACCTGGAGTGGCCATTGCCTCTCATCAGATCTGTCTCGTCTTATCTCGTCAAGTCTTACAGGACTGTTTTTCTTTTCTTTTTAACATTTGTTGCACAATTATTTGTCTGTCTTGTGTTAAATACATAGCTTTCATACAGGTTTTATTTATCTGTGACTAGCATGTTCAGAGTGCAGTAAATTGGATGTGGTTATACAAGTGCCTGGTGTGAGGATAAGATGTGAGGCCCTCCCAATGTGTGGCCAGCGTCTATTTACTGATGATTATTACTAATGTGTAACCAGTTTCATCCAGTATGTCAGTGACACCCCTAAATTGCACTTGTTGCCTAAGATGAATCCTTGAGCAGTAAAGGAATTGTCTGTTTCATACACACTCCCATTGAACTGCATGTTAACTTTCAATAATATTTAAATCTACAGAGCTTTGTAAAGAAAATAGCCTACAATAACCTGGTTATTCTCTCTTTCATGTCGTGGCATGAGACTAAATTCTGGCTGTGATACTTTGACAAGAGAGTCAACTCAAATAAAAAAACAGTGGGTACAGGGTTAATATGTAGCTGCTTTAAACTGGGAGACACTTGGTGAGTTCTTATTTAATGAGTTTATTGCATTGAGTAAATATAACATTTTTCTTACAGTTAAGAACTGCTGTATAAATTAATAAGTCATTGTGATGGTTCTGTAAATATACAAGGTTACATCTTTGTATCTGCTATGTTTCTCTCCTGTATATTTTAGGCAATTTTCTTTGGGTTTGCCAATAAATTCCTATGTTCCTCTTATTTTTGTCGCCCGATTCTTATTTTGTTACTAACAGCAATGTAAAAATAGAAGCCTAGAAAATTGAGCCCTGAGCAAAAATAAAACCAGAATCGCAAAATACCTCGCTGAGGCTGTCTGACATACAGCAGTTTACATAGTGGTTTCCGTGTGGTTTTCACCACCTGTCAGTTGACATTTTCACACGGTTCACTAAGGGATCAGTTACCAAAACACATTCTTGTTGAATTTCATCTGTGTCCTAAACCCTACACAGGTTTTATTTCTGTTTACCTATTTCCATATTTATTCCTGAATATGTGTAGTAATGTGTTCATAGTCATGTCACGTGTCATGTTCAAGTCACTGCACAGATTATTATTAAGTGTTCAAATGCCAACTTGAACATAATTCATGGTAAGCCAACAGTTCAACACAGGACGTCCTCAGATTCTATACAAAAAATTGCTCTCTGCATCAAAGAAGTCATTCCCAACTTGCGCCACATGGGAAGGCTTTTCCATTTCCATAAACTCTTCAAGTTCTTCTTCTGTCAACACCAGTCCATCCCAGCTCTCCTCATCCTCTTCATCCTCCTCTGTAGGATTTGTGTTAGTAGTGCTGTCCTCTTCTGTTGATCCTGTCATCCGGGCATCTTTACTAATACCAGCTCTGAACTGGGTGGGTAGAACAGTAACAGCGGCAGGACTCTTAGGCAGGGATCCTGAGCTTTCACCTTGAAGCATCAAAGTCTGCTCAACCACAGGAACCACGGCACCTTCTCTCCTTCCAGGTGGGAGTACAGCTGGTGTGTGGTTTCTAGGCAGCTTCAGCCTGACCTGCCCTGTCCCAGTACCTGAAGGCAGCACCTGCTGACTGAGTCCAGACATTACTTTAGCATTCTGCTTGGCTTTTCTTTCAGGAGTGGGGACAAACTTGCTCCTGAGGACCCTCAGGATGACATCAGGGGTGACAGAGAAGCCCTCAGCCAGACACTCTACTGTCCACTCATCTGGTTGCTCTTGCTTCAGATATCTGAAAATTGAGTAACATTTCATTTTCTCATTTATGCAATTACCTTGAAGACAGAAATGCTATTTCTTGGGTGAGTGATTATAGCAAAGCTCCTCACCTGATCTGCTCAATAGCATCCCAGGTTAACTTCCTCTGTGGAGCTCCTGATGGAGTCATCTGCCTTCTCAGTATATGATATTTCACAGTCTTCTGCCTCTTTCTCCCCTCACTGAAAAACATGGGAGAGGTGGCTTAATTATCCATAGATTGTAAAGGCAGCATACACAAAGCATTGCACATTAAGTTATTATTTAAAGACTAGAATAGAGTGCGATTACTCCTGCTGACACTTACTCAACCAAGGCCTGGAGCTTGTCTTCTACATCCTCCAGTTCAAGTTCTTCATCAGACACCTCATCGCTGTATCTTGAAGCTCTGTTTGATACTCTGTCTCTGTGCCCATGGCTCTGTCCCACCCACGACTTACTGGCACCCCTGCTTGCAAATCGACAGCCGTTAATAGAAAGTGAGGGCATCACAGACTTAGCACCAAGCCTGGAGAGGAGGGAGATGACCTGGAGAGATCGGGCCATGCTCACAGACACTGTGTCCTCCCTGTTTGAGCCAATATGATTAGCTTGTTTTACCAAAGAGGAGGCTCACACAGTCAGACACAAGTTAACTGACATTAACACACGTCTACTAACAAACTGTCCACTATTTTACAACAGAGGAGCCACCTTCACCATACCTCCACAGCCATGTCGCAAACCCCTGAAACTCGTACTTCCGCAAACATGAGTCTCACAACATAAAGACGGCGCGATACTGCCAACTACCGGTATGGAGGTGCAGTTATTAAGCGGACCTGAACTGAACAAAGAGGTTCACTTGTAACACGAAGCACAATAAGTATCATCCACCGCATGATTCAACAGCTACTTGTGTCATTTCAGTTCCAAATAATACGCTGAACAGACCCATAAAATAAATAATATCCCGAGAGAACAGAAAATATAACTAAATGGCGACATCTGCCGGGCGCTACGGACTCTGCACCCAACTCTGTCCCCGTATTCATGTGTCACGCAGCTGCGCACCTCCTCCCAGGCGCCGTTGTTTCATTTGCGCCATTTTGTCCGCTCACTTTGTTGATTGGGCTTTAGCGAGCTGTACCAGAGCCAATCAGAGGGAAACCGGACAGCGAAGATACGGTAAGGGGAGACCCGATTGAAGGCATTGGTAGTTGTCAGCACGGATTGGTTTGCTATGGACCAACCAAATTACTAACCCCGTTAAATACAAAAAACCGGTTTCGACCGCTGCGTCCAAGGCTGGTTAGGCTGCAAATAACTTCTTGTTCTCAATATTGGCTCCTGTGAGGAAAGATCCCTGGTAGTCGACAAGCCTTAGCTAACGTTAGCTAGTCAGCTAAAATATCGAATCTCAAACAAAGGGATGGTTCATAATGCCAACGTCCGCCCACCAGTAAACGTTGCCCGGGAAATTATAATCAGCTCTAATAAACAACGACTCACCTAAAGACTGGCCTTAGCGATTTACCTGTTAACTAGCCTCCGTTCTATGCTTTCTAGCATTTACCACGCTTTTTAGCTAGCTAACTGACGCTAGCCTTGTTAGCTCTCACGAAAACACCCTGTTAACGACATACCCGGTTAAAGCAAGCCAGCAGCTGACCTAACGTCATATCACACAGTGTGGGGTTCGTATATCACCTCTAAAATTCAGACATAACCTTTCACACATTATGACACAAGTTAGCGTTATGAGATGAAATGAAAAGGGCCGCTAATGTATCCCTATTTAAATAACGTTAACAATGAGTTGGCAACAGTAACGTTACCTAGATAACGGTTGGAAAGACAAACAACCTTATTTTTTCCTGGATGCCCAAGACGGTTGTGGGCTACATCTAAAATACGTTGTTAAGAGTTATAAATCTAACGTTAGCTAATGCTGTATGCGTCTTTCTTTTGTCTCAAGAGAGGATCGTGACAGTGAAAAGCTATGGAGCAGTACACCACTGCCACCACTACTACTGGGGAGCAGATAGTTGTGCAGACTTCCAATGGACAGATCCAACAGCAGGTGAGCTCAGAATTTACTCATATAAATTTGGTTTTGATAATGAAAAGTTTGCCATACCACCAACAACAAATAAACTCTCTGCTGTAAGATCACAGGTAACCAGGTACCCAGAATTAAAGCTACCCAGAATTAAAGCACCCCAGCGGATTCCAGATCCAATCTATTTTCCTGATAATTACTTGTCTGAGACTGTATTGTCCTGCCTTGCCTGCAGACACAGGGCACAGTGACGGCTGTGCAGCTGCAAACAGATGCGCCAGTGGTGACGGCCTCAGGCCAGCAGGTGCAGACACTCCAGGTAGTGGTGTCACCGCCGCCCTGTGTCAGTGTCATACAGCCTACGAGTTTGCATGCTACAACCAGGGCTGTTTTTCATGACCCATCTCTGTGCTGTTTGGTTCATCCTCTCTCCCCAGCATGTCTTACAGCTGCCTGAACTGCATGATCCTCAGCACAGTGTGTTGTGTGTCAACCTCAGGTTTACGCTTGTGCTCTCATGGCTGTCAAAAGACTACTGTTTGTCTGAGCTGTGTTTTGCAAGTCAGACGTTGTTCTTCCTGATGAAGACGAAAGCCATTTGAAATATGAGTCACATGGTTGTGTTTTGCAGTCAGCAGAAGAACCGGCATTGAACAGCATGAATCCATAGTCATCACTGACTGTCACTTCTCATCATATATTTTTCTTGTCGTTTTGATGCAAAATGGCAGTGGGTCCCTTCCCTCTGGCATTTTTCCCTATGGTACAACTGCTGCCACAGGCCTTCAGTTGTCCATTGTGGTCACTCACTCATTTATGGATGCAAGTTGGACCATCAGTACTTGTCAAGTTGCATATGTGAATGCAAATTAATTTGATGACAGCATTTTGTCTAATCATATGCTTTTAAGCAAATCAAGTTGAAATGAACTTCATGTTGCCTCTTGGTTCAGCAGCAGTATTCCAGTAAGTACAAAACCACTGAATACAGTTGTTTGTATTTTGCAATTGTAGCCTAACTTCATGACAAAAATAGTTGAGAATATACTGTACATAGGCTACTGTTTGGATCCACTGTGGAAACGGATGGTATCATGTTTGTATATCCCAAAGCAGAAAAAACAACAGCAAATCATCAAATACTTTTATCCATGATGTGGTATCCTGGATGTTCCTGATTTGACATAATTTGCTAGTGGTCCTGTGAGTCACACAGGTGATATTGAGGTAACAAATACTGGCAGTGCTGCTATAACAGCTTTCTCTATCTCTCTGTAGGTCCAGGGACAGCCTCTGATGGTCCAGGTGAGCGGTGGGCAGCTCATCACATCATCAGGGCAACCCATAATGGTGCAGGCCATGTCTGGGGGTCAGGGTCAAACCATAATGCAGGTCCCTGTATCTGGAGCCCAGGGACTACAGCAGGTAAGGGATAAGGCTCAGTTACTAGATTATGATCGGTATTCAAATTGTACCAAGTTATCCTGTACAAGTTCCTGAAGGGTGGGTGTAATATTTTACTATGAGAAGCACATTGTGACTGGGTTTTCATTTAATTATCATTTCCTGTACATGTTGACAAATGGTTCTTACCATTTGTCTATTTATATAACGATGAATTGATTTTGCAGTGCATGGTGTAATTCTTTTTTGTGAGATTGTCTAATTTAAAGTGCCAGAAAATAAGTGTTTTCCTTACAGTTTTATTGTGTAGATGTTTGAGGTCACTGCAGTTAAATGTAAATGAAACTCTGCTGGGATGTGCTGAATTAACCATCTAATTGAAAAGTGAACTGAGGCCAGTCTGTGTCTGTGTGTAGATTCAGCTGGTGCAGCCAGGTCAGATCCAGCTCCAGGGCGGTCAGACTCTCCAGCTGCAGGGCCAGCAGGGTCAGCCCCAGCAGATCATCATCCAGCAGCCCCAGGCAGCCATCACCGCTGGACAGAACCAGGTCTTAAATTCTGACCAGTTGAATGGCAAATCCATTTAATCAAATGATTATTAATATGATTACTGAGTGTCTTCTCTCCTTACTTGTGGTTCCACAGGGGCAACAGATCAGCGTGCAGGGCCAACAGGTGGCACAGACAGCTGATGGACAGACCATCGTCTACCAGCCTGTCAATGCAGATGGTACCGTCCTGCAGCAGGGTAAACTCAATTTTCTCCGACCTTTTCTGTTTTCCTTCTGCTTTGTAGACTTTATAAACAGGAGCCCTGCTGAGTTGTCATTTTGAGTAAGAACTGTGATAATAATCTGTTTGCAGGAATGATCACGATTCCAGCTGCCAGTTTGACAGGCGCCCAGATTGTACAGGCAGGGGGTGCCAACACCAACACTACTAACAGCGGCCAAGGCACTGTGACCGTCACCCTGCCCGTCTCCGGTAACATGGTCAATGCAGGTGGAATGGTCATGGTAAGACCCTGTGCAGAGGTACCCAGCATCCTATTACCTTTTTTTTTTTTTTAAACTCTAGACTCACACAAGGCTCGTGCAGTGTAGTGGAGGTCACTTAAGCTTTTAAGAGCACCAAATGTAGTTATCATTTATCACTTTCTAAGTTTTGTGCTAGTCATAACTGTCTTTCTTTATCCATTGTGCAACTGTAGTAATGTATTTATTTTCTTGTAATGGAATCATATTGTGATGATATGATGCAGTGCATATTACTATTATTTAAAGCCCCTAACACCCATCCACCCACATAGGTGTTTTCACTTATTTTGTCTGAATAGACCTCTTCTTTGGGAAATAGGGGCGTTTACAGACTGTGTTTGATTGACATCTCCCTCACCTCTACTGCACTTGTTAGGGAGGAACAACTTACACCTTTATGATTCTTATTAGTTCAGGATATTTGGTGACCTCAAGCAGTTCCCAGCATAACTCCACCCAATGTCAGCCTGTAGAAAAGTATTGTATTGTGTTGTATACTGTTTAGCTAGAATGACTGAAAACACCTCTATTGGTGCATAGGGCCTCTAAAATTAGATTTTAAATGTGAAAGCTGTATTGCAAGTACTGCATATCAGTGTTGAATAAAGGCCTAATGATTGCTCTGATACCAGTTATTTGCACAGTAACTGCTGGTTTGTGTCAGTATGCTGATATACATGTACACTTTCCATGCCAGCAGTTCTAAGCACTGTCTCTCTTCATGTGTCTCTCTCTCTATCAGATGGTGCCTGGAGGTGGTGGAGTTCCCACAATGCAGCGTATCCCGCTGCCAGGGGCGGAGATGCTTGAGGAGGAACCTCTGTATGTTAATGCGAAACAGTACCACCGCATCCTGAAGCGAAGACAGGCCCGGGCCAAGCTGGAGGCTGAGGGCAAGATCCCCAAGGAAAGGAGGGTAGGACACATTGGTCATCTTCTTACACCACACAAACATGGGCACATTGCAGTTCTCTTCCTCACTATCCGCTAAATGCAAGTGCACATGTTTTAAGCCCTTGTGCCTCTCTTTACCAGGTACTATTTATTTATTCTATCTTTGCTAGGCTCATTCTGTATATCATCTTGTGCCATGACTTCATATGAGGGTTTACAATGAGCTGCACAGAGCCACAGACTGGGGTGTTAATTGTCAATGGGATTGGTAGTACATCCCTTCCACATTAAAATAAGTCATTTTCAGTTTAGAGGTTACATTAAAAATATCCCTGATAAATATTTTACAAATTGCAAAAAACAAACAAACAAACAGACTACCTCTAGTGGTATCTAGCTGTGTAATCTCAGAGAGGGATATCTCAAAACCTGGACAAGAACCTGCATGGCTAGATACCACGAGAGGCAAGT